>APFE030572676.1:234095-247942 GCA_000404065.3 Pinus taeda
AGTAGGCTGCAGCAATGTGAGAGGCACAAGTGTTTTGCATAGTGCTAGGTGGCATAAAGAGGTGTGTAATGGTGCGAGATGCATGGAGATGTTGCAGTAGCACAGATGTTAGAGAGGTAGCACTTGTCAGCAGTAGGTAGACCTTCAGCATCAGAGTATGTTCCTAGCCCAACAAAGTGGTCAGTTGGGAGTGTTTTTGTTCCAAGTGTTCTTGGATCAAGTGGACCAGGTAGATGTGTTGCATGTAGAACATTCCAGAGTTACAGGATTGTGTTCAAGAGGAAGCCTTTCTTGTTGAGAGGGAGTGTTGAAAGATGTGCAACAAGAAATGTTAAATTTAGAATGTGCTAAAATAGACATGCTAAAAATAGCATGTCTAAAAATAGCAATTTAGCCAGTGAGGTCACTGGCCACATTCAGTGAGAGGTGAAACTTCTAAAAGTAGAAAGTTATAATAATAGAATTTCTGGGTCCATTGCTATTTATAGCAGTCCTTATTTTATCTATAGGAAGTAAAATTAATTATGGAAAATTAAATTTGAAGTCTTTGTGAGATCATGCAGTTATTTTCTCCCTTGATTTAAGAATTTATCCCTTGATTAAAGGAGATAAGCTTTAGTTCTATAATGAGAGAATCAGTTGACTTAGTTCTAACTAGTAAAGTCCAGTTAGATTATTTTAACAAGTTGTTAAAATAATAAAACATAGTTTGTTAATGCTTGCATGCATGTGACAACTATTATTTTAGATAACTGAGAATTCACTCATGGATAATTGTTCCATGTCAGTTCTGTCAGAGACCCAGTTGAGATCAGATGTGGGATAGTGTACTATCAGATGCTTAACTATTTCTAGTAAGTAGTTTTTGCATGGTTGAGGAACTAGTGTTCTCAAGGAATACATAGTTGGACCATTGGTTTTTTTTGGTATGTTGGAATTAATAGCTTATGCTTTTGCTATTATTTCCTAAGCAAATGACGTAAGGACCATAGGGAAAGCCTATATAAACAGGGCTTGGGTGGTTCATGAGAACTGAATAGCTTGAGAGATTATTCTTTTTGTATTGGGAAGAGGATTTCCACTTGATTGATAATACATGGTTGGGGTTTTATGCTGGTGCTTTCCCCTGGATATATCTTTTGTTATGTGTGATTAATTCTCTTGATTAGTTATGCATGGTTCTACTTGATGTTGCTCATGATTTTGATTATGCTTCCACTAAATTGTTTGTAGAAGTAGATCAAGTGTTTTTCTTTAGTACATTGCATTACCAGTTTGATCTATAGGTGGGAAATATCTAGATGGTATCAGAGCTAGCTGATTTGTAAAAATTGTTCTACATGGTACCGAAGCTAGATGATTTGTAGGAAAAATTCTACAAAATTCTATAGCACGTAGAATTTTTAATGCAGTTGAGTAACGAGATAAATGCCCCCCACAAGCACGTGAATCACACTCATTCAAAATTCTTTCATCCTTGTCATGAGTAAGACACCTACGTAAGATCATATTGACACCACGATGATAAAGTGTATCACCAATGATCAGATAATCTTTGGCTTGGTATCAAGTACATCACTATTCAAAGCGAGAGGTATTAGGCCAAAAAGCTTGGGTCTAGAGATAGACCAGTATATCTCCATACCATGGATCACTTGACGATATCAAAAACAGAGACTCATCCAAGATTGATGCTTAGTGTCCATGTTATAGGATCCTTTCCATCTAACTTCCTCATATCGATCTTTGGAACATGGTGGGTCTTCAATCCAATGTTAGAGTCTATGAAATCATGACTAACACTTTTTTTGTTCTCATGATGAGTTTCCTCTACTACCTTTTCACCATTAGGAAGCATTTCTTGTAGCAACTTTGTCAAACCTCCTTTCAAACCTTCCATATCTTTCTTCAAATATTCAATATTTACTTCTAAACCATGCATATTAGGTTCCATGTCATCCATCTTCGCTTCCATGCTATTCATCTCAGCTTCTAGGCCTTTCTTTAAACCATTCATCTTAGCTTTTATTACTTTTTGTGAGAGTGAAATTTGTTGCACTTGCTCTCCTAATTTTGATATATCATGTTGCATTTCTTCCTCTTCTTCATGAGTCATGCTAGATCATTCAGGTTTCTTCCTAGGTGTTTCCATTTTCTTTCTTTAGGGTATAGATTAATGATAAATATGCTTCACTGTGCTTTTTGGATCACTTCAAACAATTTTTTCAAACCAAACTTATGCAAATTATTTCAAAAGGGCTACACACCATTTTTCTCTTTGCAGCAGCTCGATATTGAATCTATTGTATATCTATAATTTCATATCTCTAAGCTCTGAATTTTTTCCATGATATCCCTATGCATCCTCTTTCTAACCCCACAAGTCTGATCTATAATGGATTCTCCAAGAAAGAGTTATGTCAAATCTATGACGATGACATGATTATAGACTGGTTTGGTAGAGTGAACTTGTAAGAAGTTCCACATGTCACTATTTCAACATTTAGACCTGAAAAAAATACATAGAAAACCAAATTCAATCCTCTTTGTGTGAATATTTATGAAATTTCAATCCAATTCTCAAGGAGAATGATATAATGATTTTCCTAAGGTGACCAATTTTAGATCAATTTCAGGAGCTTGCAAAAACCCTAACTTCATCAGTTCATATATCCGAAAATATAGTGAGACAAGATCTGACATTTGATCCTGAGGTTCATCATTATCTTCACTCAAATGGGTTTTAGTTTTAGGTTTGGAAGCTTCGTAGGAAAAAAGTTATAGCAAAACTACCATGATGGCCTATTTGAAGTAGCGAAAATCTATAATCCAAAGCTTTGAAACCAATTGTTATGCAACTAGCTCACAAAATAGAAGCATGAGATAGATCAACAACTTTAAAAGTAGCCTCTTCGAAGGGGAAACCTCTTTTACATTACACAAATGAAAAATTCTTGGCTACTACAAATGGAAAGACCTCCTTTTTATATAGAGTCTAACGGGTCACAATATAATCAGAGCTAACATAACAATAATAATGTAAGGGAACAAAAATAACAATAGTGAGCTCCTATGGGTCACAATAACAATAATATGGGTACAAAATGGGCACAACAATAAAAATAAGGTGATACAATGACATTAGTAATAATGGAATATACCAGTATTATAGGGACTTAACGTGATTCACTTTTCCACATAACTTGTGGCTTAATTAGATCCCTTATTACTCAATAAAATAGACAGGGACTGAGTACTTTGTTTCCGTGATTTATTTTCCACCAGTGAAGCTCAAAATTAAGCGTGGACAAGTTTAGTGAATGAGTTGATTTTGTTAACATGATTTAAACCATTTCCCGCCCAGAAAAATGAAAAGATTATTATTAAAAGAAAAAAAAAAGAACAACAGTCTAGACTAAACTACTCCTACTTTAATATAATCTAATAGGGGAGAATAAAACTAAGTGAAATAATACTTCCAATGCATCCATTCCATTAGTTTAAGTCTTGAAAGAAAATGTGCATTAAAAATTAGTAGTAGAAACAAAATTATTATTAAACTATTAAAATAAAAGTTAACCTGTTATATACTTTTATTTTTAATATATAAATGAAAATACACTTCTTGTATAGGAATCCTTGCATGAAATGAATTTTCCAACCACTTTTAAAAATTTTCATGAAAATCATTATGTAATTGTTGAAATGAAAACATGATTGGGATAGCACTTTTCTAAGCAATGTTACAAATTTCTTCCTATAGAGGAAGGTCAATGGTATGTACAAAAGGAAAAGTATAAAAAATATTCTTAACAATTGAAATTTCCAAACAATTCTCAAATGGATCATGAAAATAAGGATGGAAATTTAATAAAAAACTAAGAAGATTTTCAAATAAATGAGAACATTGGTCAAATTGTGATGCTACACTTTCAAACGCAAAAGCTTGTGGAAAATTAAATTTTGAAGATGAAATAAGTTGATATGTTATAAGCATTAATTGAAATCTAAAATAGTGAATTTCTTGTTTCTCATGATCTAGGCATTGAAATTCATTTTGGTGTGCTTCCACTAACACACTGGATGAGTGTTCAATGCTTGATCGCTCAATATGCCGGCATAGGATATCAAAAAATTGAAAAATAAAGTAGTATACAAATCTGAAAATAACCATAATAAATGAAGAATAAAACATAAAATTAAATCATTATTTACATTAGAATTACAAGTAATATTACGAGATAACTGGGACTCATTTCAAGGAATTTCCTTCTCACAAGTGTCGGCCAAGATAATGAAATTGGGATTAATATTTACATCCACTTGTGGAAGTGGAAGAGGTTCGGGACTATGACTAAGAACGAGAACTTGAACAATATAATAATAAAAAATTGGAATGAATTTCTCTTCTTGAAAATTGTAGTCACTATGGTATTTTGGGGACTCAAGATGAGAATCTTTCATAACAATATTATTATAATAATATTTATCATCTTGAAAAATAGATTACTTTTAATATTGAGATCATGAGAATTTAATGATGAGTGAGATAACTTAATATTCTCAAATTCAAAATTGTTATCATAAATGACTTGACAATTTTCATTAGCACTATCTTCCTTTTCATAAGTAAATTAGAACAAGAAGATTAATTAAAGGGACTTTGATGAAAATTCATAGCACTATCAAAAATGTAACCATTAAATGACTCTTTTTCTTTGTCGAAACTAATCAACAATTCATCATTTGTTAAATTTTTTGTAGCCCCTCTATTTCCTAAAATAACATTTATGGAAAGATGGATTACCAAATGATTAGAAAATGAATTACCATCAACAAAATGATCGGGATAGGGGAAAAAATATTTTTACTTCATGCATATTTCAAATTCTTCGTCATGTATTTTGTTGACCACATTTTCTTGATAATCAATGTTTGGTTGTGCCAAACTTTGTGTTTGAACATTAATTTCAACATTAGAAAACTCAAAAAATTCCATTTGTTGTTTTTCTCTTGTTTGGTCCCTATAATACTAGTGTATCCCCCTTATTTTTATTGTTAGTTTAGCCCCTTAATGATATTTTTGCACCCCATTTGTTATTGTTGTGCCCTTACATTATTATTGTTATCTAGGCTCTGATTATATTATGGCCCCTTAAACTCCTATATATACCAAGGAGGTCTTACTATTTCTATCATCCAAGAATTGTTTTTTTATGTGATGTATGCCCCCTCAAAGAGGCTAATTTCAAGTCTTTGATCTATCTTTTCTTTTGTTTTTCGATCTTGTTGCATAACATTTTGTATTAGAACTTTCTGGTTGCTTACTAGGAGTCCTAGCAAATCCATATTTCTTCAATAATAATGTAGCCATAAAAATACCAAATCGTGTACATCAAAACTACTCAAGCATTGATGAAAACACGTTTTTTAAGGAGAGGCACATGTTAGGTTCCCTATAATACTAGTGTGGCCCCCTTATTGTTTTTTTTTTTTAGGTTGTGGTTCACGGATACTATGGTCAATGGGTGGTGCTACGTCCACATAAAAATTTGGACTGATCGACCTTGAAGGGAATCTAGCCCCGCGACCCACTAGCAAGGCCTGACCCCAAGGGCTTTGGGTAGATTAGATCCTGTGACCTCCTGATGGTGAGGCACTGACTTTGACCAACTGAGCTAACCCTTGGGGCTGGCCCCCTTATTGTTATTGTTAGTGTAGACCCTATTGTTATTCTTATGCCCATGTATCCCCCATATTGTCGTTGTTGTGCACCTACATTATTATTGTTATGTAGGCCCTGATTATATTGTCAGCCCTTAGAATCCTATATATACCAAGGAGTTCCTATCATTTGTATCATCGAATAATTGTTCATTTATGTGATGTATAGGAGGTTTCCCCCTCGAAGAGGCTAATTTTCAAGTCATGGATCTACCTTTTCTTCTATTTTGTGATTTGGTTGCACAACATCTCCTTTGTTATTAACAACATATTTATTTTGAAGTAACATAGTGGATTCATTAATAGTAGCATGATATAAAGCACTCTAAGGATCAAAATTAATTCAGTTGGATGTGCTATGTCTTCCTAAGATGGCTTATTAGCAATTTCTACATTTTTTTCTTGATGATAATCGACCATAATATTAATAAGAAGTGGCTCTCGATCAATGATAAATGTGCTAAGAAAAATAATCTCTTTGGGTTCATTGCTATCATTTGAAATACAAGGAATGGAAAGTAGATGTTGAAACCATTCCATCAACTCAATTTATGAAGGTCTATCCTTAGGTTTAAATTTTAGGAAAATAAATTTGAATCTAATTATAAAATATTTTGTAGACTCATTTCCAAATTTACACAAGTTTTCAAGTTTGATGCATACATGTCCATAGTCATTGTCCCAGCTATTAATAGAGGCAATTGGTAAAGATTCACACCATTTTTTATGTTTTCTTATGAAAGCTAGAGTAAATATTTTGCATATAACACCTTCATCAGTATCAGATAAAGAAGAAATTTTGAAATTTTGAATAAATTGCAAAACATGATCATATGTGGAAGCATTACTCTTACCATCAAACATTACCTTCGAAAAGGGTCTACAAATTTTCATTGGAGTAGTGGCAAATGCATCTCTATAGATGCAACTCCAAATTGGAAGTTTAGAAGGAGCCATTGCAAATAAATTAAAACATATTCCCAACTATTAATAGAGGCAACTGGTAATGATTCACACCATTTTTTAGCTTTTCCTGTGAAAATTAGAGTAAATAATTTGCATAGAACACCTTCATCAATATCAGAGAAAGGAGAACTTGTGAAATTTCGAGTAAATTGCAAAACATGATCATATGTGGAAGCATTACTCTTCGCATCAAACTTTACCATTGAAAAAGTGGCAGATGCATTTCCAGAGCTGCAACTCCAAATTGGAAGTTTAGAAGGAGACATTGCATATAAATAAAAAAATCTAAAATACAAAACTCTAACAGTATAACTTGTTATTTACCCTCCTTCTAGTGCCAAAAATTTTGATGGCCCAAAATGACCATAACAAACACTGGAGAGATCACCCGGTCAAGACCCCAATTAGGCCTTTATACGTTTGGGATGACAATTCTGACTAGTTCAAATGGGTCCAATTACCTCTCACTCTCCTTGTTGATTTGTGATATTTGTAATTACCATCAACAAGAAGAGAAAATTAGGCTTACCCTCCTACAATACACTTGCAAGAAAGTAGTCCTTAAGCTAACATAAGGGCTTAGCCAAACCACCAGTGTAATTGATCCTATGTAAAGAAACTTCTAAAAATGAGAAGAATTAATCTGAATGTAGGGCTACTTGTTAATGCAGAAAAACAAAAATATGATACTCTAACTTGGCACATAGGAAATAGTTCCTGAATACTAGGTGTGAAGATTAAATAACATGTGTTTTCTCAAAATATCAACCTGCTGAAATAGTTCTAACAATTGATATTATTAATTTAGGACATGATTTTTTTAGAGATTAAAAGGATAAAATATGAGCCAATCAAATAGGGAATTAGTTCAAAAAAATGTAATGATTGTTAAATTGATTTATGATGAGAAATTTATGAGTAAATAGTTACTTAGAAATTCATTTAAATGCAAGAGATATAGAAATATTAATGGATGATCAAAGAAATATGCATTCACATGTTCAAAAATAGTGCTAAAACATGGAATCATTACACAAATATGTCATAAAATAAAATATTATATTAACAAATAATAGTACTTGAAAATACAATCACAAACCTGGATTGTATGCTTTGTCTTCAGAATGAATTTCTCCAACATTCCTCCCAAGACATTCAACGATGCCAATAGAGAATGGAACTGAAATAGTGCATGATCTTACTCTACAACAAAGATATAATATTCAATGGAAAATCCCCAAACTTAGATCTGATTATTCCTTCTAAATCTACTAGAAAAATACTCTTCATACAAGTGCAAAGGGTACACTACTTGTAGCAAAAAGGAACCCATGTTTCATTCTCCAAACTGTTATTTATAATTTACAAATCAATCTAAAAGAAAAGGAGTTTGCCTCCAGGTGGTTTTAATTTGGAGCTATGAAAATATATTTTTCTTATTTGTTTCTCCAATCCAATCTATCAAAATCCCTTGGGCCTAATCCATTGAAACAAACTCTACCAAAACAAAGTAACAAAATTAAAATTGAGACAACTCAAATTCTAAGAATTTGTCAAAAAACTATTAAAAAAGTAAAACAAGTTAACAAAACCAAATTAAAGCTTCTCTTTACTTTCCTATGGAGCTATTATTAGCGAATAAAAAATTTGGGAATGAATTAGTGACAACAAGAAACTCGTAGCAAATGAAAACTTTCAAAAACAATCTCAAAAAATTAATTTTACTACAATTTTGAACCCTTAATTTATGCTGATTTTTTGGAATAGTAAATGCTAACATCCGCTTCAATTAATTCTTTTAGATTGTTCTCCATAGAAATACCTTTCCAACGAGCCCTCATTTGCCTCATTTCGTGGAGTAAACCTCTAAATATCACTGTGAATTTGGAGTGTTAAAATAGTTTGAACTTTGGTTTGTTTAGAAAATTTAAAGGCATGTACTATCATTTTTTTAAATTTTGACTTGGAAAAAAAGAAAAAGAAACATACTTTAGAAATAAATTTAAATAAATTGATTAATAAAAAATAAAAAAAAATATAATAAAAAGAAACAAAAAGGTGGGGGGAGGATGGGTAGTCACATTTAATGGAACATGGTTTATCTTAAAGTTTAGAAGACGTATGTATGATGAGAATAAGGAAGTTAGTGGAGAAGGGGACCCACGTGGACTCTATCTCCACTATCATTGAAGCTTAATATATTTCCATATATGCCCCCATTTTGTTGTATTATACACTATTCTCCCTTCCATGTCATGTTATTTATATTGCTTACGACTCTCGGAGATTATGATCTCGGGATTTCTTAATGGAGCATCATAAGAAAATCCCGAGAAAATCTTGAAATGATGTCAACCCCTCTTGAATCCAATTGTTTTAAAACTTATTTTATTATATAATGTTTTAAGATAATTATAATATATTGATTTAAACTTATATACATATATATATTATATGTTTTAGTTATAATATAAACATGAAGTGCTTGAAATCCGTGGTTTTTATTTTAAAATAAATTATTATTATATTTACATAAAAAAATTAATTACAAAACTAATTAAATAATTAAAATTTGTAAAATTTGTAGTTACAATTAAATTTAATGAAAATTAACTTAGATAGATGAAATCAACCTAATTTAAGCTCGTAGAGGTTTAGTCTCATGGCTAGCGGATGATTTGTTAAGTTGTCCATGTCGTTGTGCAGGTCACGAGTTCGAGCCTCATCTTACTGGAGGGCCGTTCTTGCAGGCTGGATGGTTCCTCCTAGAGGTTATAGTGGGGGCCGGTGGAATTTGACCCCGTGTAAGTACGATACCACTGTCATTGCCGATTCTGCTAGTGAACAAAAAAAAGAAAATGAAATCAACTTAATTTACTAAAAATAGTTCAATTTACATGTTTTAATTAAATTAAATTTATATGATTTTGAAAACATTATGTAAAATACATATTCACATATTTTTAATGCCTAAACATTGAAATTGATCGAACTTTGACCAAGGATATATTTCAAACCGTAAGTCGGAATGAAGTGAAATTTGAATCGTTGGGAAATTGGCAGTAAATTGAAAGAAATGAAGCAATAAAAATGAAAAATAAGAAAAGTGAAAATCACATAAAAATAGAAAAATTAAGGAATCCTTAAAATAATATTTACAAAATTTACATGTAGGAACTTATAGTTTTAAAAAACTTTTGGGGTTGGTTGAGGCCTCAACAACACTCAAAAAACACTTATTTTTACACTTCAAACCCTGCTCACATTTTAGAAAGAAAATACATCTGTTGCAGAATAAAACACATTTTGTCACATAATCACTCTTATTCAAGATAAACAACACTCTTGGAAAGCATTCAACACTTAAACAATTGTTGTAACACCCATTTAATCAATAAAACAAGCCAAAGAACCATAACAATAACCAAGCAACTATCCCACTTAATGAAAAACTAGTCCTAGACCTATGGTGTTACATAATCATAAAAGCTACAATCCTGCAACTATTCAATACATGAACAAGATTTGTAACAATAACAGTAAATCACACATAACTCACAACTGAGAGGAAATTAGTGTACTACTATGATACATCTCTAACCAGTGATCCTTGCTAAGAATGAGGGAAATTCCTCCTTAGCAGGGGCTGGTGATTTATGGAACACACAAGCTAATCAGGAAAGAGATCTGGAGCCATGAACGATAAATACTTCATTAATGAAAGTTGCAATACATGATTACAATGATGGTGCTTCCCCCCTCTAATCTCTATCTATGCATACCCCATGGGATGGGAGTACATTATTTTATAGTTTCATATTGCATTCCTATTTTTGAAAAGTGGGATCATCATGAGAATCTCTCAATATTCATGTGATCCAAATCGAGATTATACAAAAATTGCCTTATAACAAACTGTCTTAATTGAAATAGAGTTGTAGTATATTTCTAAATTCCAATGGTTTATCATTTGGAAATCTGAATTATTTCAACTAAGTCAAGTGCTAGTATAAAATGGTGAAATTAGTTACTAAGTGACTAAAAAAGTTAGTCACCACAACTTTTCCAACTGAAATACTACCAAAAATTAGCAATATTAAGGGACATAACTAAAAATAACTAACATAAATGACCATTTTAGTCCCGTGTTAAAATATACGACTAGCTAATAAATAATACTACTAAAAAAGATTAACCTGAATGACTAATTTATTCTAGGAACAAAAATATGACTAACTAACAAGAACTACAATAATATGACTTAATCATTTATGTTAGTCATTTTAATTATGTTACTTCAATAATATAAAATTACAAGTGATAGTGGATTCAAAAGATTTTATAGAGTGGATGAAAGGTTATACATCCTTATACACTTCTTTATTGGATTATAGGATGATTAGAATTATGGAGCATGTTAGAATCTTTTGGGTTATATCATTTGATCACTTTCACAGGGAATTAAATTCAAAGGTTAAGAAATTATCAAAAATGGGAGTGGGCGGCCAACACCTCCTTTTACAACATGCAATGACCACATATATATATTGCAACAATCTTTCCAACTTATTTAGTGCATTTCACATCTATTTCACATTTCTTCTTCATCTTGCAAAGTTGTAGTGTTAAGGAGAGGGTGTGAACTTCGATCAAGGAATGTTTAGTTAGTAGCAATACCATGTTTCCTTCGACGTGCATCTTGTCAAATGTATTAATTTTGCTATAGGTCTTGTTCATGGAAATTGAGCAAGGGAAAGATTAATTTAGGGACTAAGGCCCTTGGTTTCCTTTCCTAACCATAGAATAGATACTAACTCCCATATGTGGTGAGAAACACCTCTGATGGTGTCCATATCCTGACTTGAGACCAAAAAATCCATTAAATAATATCTATGTGGTTTTTAAGTCTAGCTCATAGCCCTTGAGACTAAAATGCTTCTTGTAAGGATTCATGCCCTTCTTTACCTTCCTTACCCATGGTACATTCCTTGACTCCTATACATGGCGTGAAAAAATTCCTGATGGAATCATCATCCCATATATCCCTAGTATTATTTAGAGAGGATCTATAAGGTTGTTCAATGCCAAATTCATGGCCCTTGAGCATCAGAGGCTTCATTTTAGAAGTAAAGGCCTTTTTGTCCTTCCCCAATACTAATTCCTATTATGTAACGAACAGTAATGGTTCCACTTTGGGTCAACTTAGTATTGTTACCACTGTCACCTTAACAATTAATCCTCTCACTTTGGATTGGTTATTGAATCCTGGGGCTATCCCAAAGCATAAATTTATGGAGTCTTTTATGCAACTATATCACTAGCACTAAAAACCATCATTACGTTGAATGTTTCAATGTCTCGATGATTCCTATGCTATTGAACACAAACTTTGTATTCATTATTACTTTCATTGCAACACCTCCAATAGATATTGATGGTGTTCATGAGCCTATTTTTGGTTCTCCTCTTTATGTCAAAAATATTATCTTCGACACCATTATTCCTATAGAGAAGTAGCTTTCATCAATGAATGGCTACATAAAAGGGACCCTATGAGCCAATTGTTCAAGTCGTCGATGTAGTGCCCACACGACATGAACATTAGATGGTCTATCATAAACATACACTCTATGGTAGGTTTCACAGATACCCAACCTATGACAACGAGTTGCATTCTATTGCCAAAGCTTGTAAGTAGCAGAAGAATTATATTCGAGTTTATTGTGACATGTTTCAGTCAGATGCTTATCTAAGTGTTGAGAAGCATAATTATATAACACTTTGTTTAATCCCGTCCTTAAATTATCACTTCAAAAGAAGGCTTCAGTTGTGTTTGTGAGGCATGAGATTGATATCCTTCTACCAAAAACCAGAGACATATTTTGTATCATAGTTATATTCATCTTTTCCCCCATTTTTCTCATTTCCTTTTGTTTTATGTATGTGTGGAGATGTAAATACATTCGTTATCTTTTATAGGAGGATCATGAAATTGTAGGTGAGTAAGGAGGCCTAACCCCTTTTAATTTGTTTGCATATTATTTGATCTCTTTTCACATATTCTAATAACATTTATCATAGTAGATATCACATAATCATGGCCTCTTGTGCTCCTAGGAGGTTAATCACTACCTTAACTTGAACATTGAACACAATTGTCAATATCCTTCAAATTCTTGAACATTAAACAAAATTGGTAATATACTTCATCTAAGGGCCACTTTTATTTTGTTGACAAAAATTAAAAGTACTTTTAATTTGAAAACGTAATCTAAAATGGTTTTTAATTGAATGAAATTTTTTATTTTTTAATATAAAAAAATGGATTAACTATTGAAAATCCAAAAATATATAAAAAAAATGGAAAATTGACTTCCTTATAAATTACCACTAATATTTTTTGGTTTGCTAAGTTGTGTGAGCCCTGAGATGACTTCACACTTAACCATTGACTTGAGTAATTACGACCCAAGGACATCTAGCCATTAAACTCACAAGGGGATTGTAGTTAGCCTGGGCCACACCTGCCCTTAACATGACCAGATATTTGCCTACGGAGTTTCAAATCAGTGACCTTAACACCACAGAATGCCTTAACAGTACGCTTTGTCATCATCTATTTTATGCCCCATAAACATAAATTACCACTAATTATTTCAGATAATTTACTTCTGTTTAGATGATTTATAACTTTTAATTAAAAATAATTGGTTGAATACCATAATCTCCCCTCCCTACTTTAATAAATTGTATATGAAAATCCTTCATTACACTGAAGGTGTCCTTTTTTAAAATTGGTCAAGCTAAGTATTGTCTAATACCATTTCATCTCCATTTGACATTTTTCATTGTGTACACCCATCCATTTTTCTGGTTCTCATGGTTTCCATCGTTATCCACTCAATTCTATTGTTGAAGACTCTTAGGAGACTTGCACATGCTTGTCGGATAAATTCTTGGTATATCTAGTTTATTGGTTGTTGGATATACTCTTGTTGTTATAGTAGTATCTTGTTTGACCACGGACCTCGTCCAAATTACTCCAACAAATTACAGATTTAGCACGTTAAAAATAATGAAATAAGAGAAAAAAATTATGTAAAAACTATGAAACAATAATCATCCACAAGCATTATACATCTCTTTAAAAAATTCTA
>APFE030572676.1:247962-283382 GCA_000404065.3 Pinus taeda
ATGTGCGCATGCGATTGTTTCTTAATTCCGCAAATTGATGATCAATAGTAGAGGAGGTTATGTATTATGCATGCATTTCGCAAATAGTGTATAATCAGGATAATCTCTGTGAATAAGTGTTATATTATTCAAAATTTCTACACTATCCTATTGAACAAAAAATTGTATTCATTATTACTTTCGATGCAACACCTCCAATATATATTGATGGTGTTCATGAACCTATTTTTGGTTCTCTTCTTTACGGAAACAATATTATCTTTGACGCCATTAATATTCCTACCTTTGCAACTATCATTTTTCACTTCTATCCCAATAGGGAAGTAGATTTCTTCTATGAATGGCTACACAAAAGGGACCCTATGAGCCAATCATTCATGTCATCAATGTAGTGCCCACACGACATGAACATTTTATGGTCTATCATAGCCATACACTCTATGATGGGTTTCATAGATACTCAACCTATGAAAATGAGCTGCATTCTATTTCCAAAGCCTGTAAATAGTGGAAGAATTATATTCAAGTCTATTGTGACATGTTGCACTCACATGCTTATCTGAGTGTTGAGAAGCATACTTTCATCACACTTTGTTTAATCCTCTACTTAAATTGTCACTTCAAAGGAAGGCTTCAATCATGTTTGTGAGGTGTGAGATTGATATCCTTCTACTAAAAACCAAAGACATCTTTTATATCCTAGTTATATTTATCTTTTCCCTCATTTTTCTCATTTCCTTATGTTATATGCATGCGTGGAGATCTAAATACCTTCGTTATAATTTATAGGAGGATCATAACATTGTAGGTGAGTAAGGAGGCCTAACCCCTTTTGATTTGTTTGCATATTATTTGATCTCTTTTTGCATATTTTAATAACATTGATCATCATAGATATCGCATAATCATAGCATCTTGAGCTCCTAGGAGGTCAATCACTATTCATTTTACTACCTTAACTTGAACACTGAGCACAATTGCCAATATTCTTCAAATGCTTGAACATTAAACAAAATTGGTAATATACTCCATCCAAGGGTCACTTTGCTTTTCTTGACAAAAATTAAAAATACTTTTAATTTGAAAATGCAATCTAAAATTATTTTTAATTGATTGAATACTTTTATTTTTTAATGTACAAAAAATGGATTAACTATTCAAAATCCAAACATATATTAAAAAAAGGAAAATTGACTTTCTTGTAAATTACCACTAATATTTTTTGGTTTGCTAAGTTGTGTGAGTCTTGAGATGACTTCACACTTAAAATTTGGCTTGAGTAATTGCGACCCAGGGACATCTAAGTCCTTAAAATCACCAAGGATCGCACGTGGCTTGGGCCACACCTGCCCTTAACATGACCAGATTTTTGCCTACAGAGCTTGAAATCGGTGACCTTAACACCATGGAATGCCTTAATAATACATCGTTGCATCATATATTCTATGCCCCATAGAAATTAATTACCAATAATTATTTTAGATAATTTACTTTTATTTACATGACTTATAAATATTAATTAAAAATAATTGCTTCAATACCATTATCTCCCCTCCCTACTTTAATCCATTGTGCATGATAAGCCTTAATTACATAGAAGGTTTCCCTTTTTGAAATTGGTCAGGCTAAGCATTGTCTAATACCCTTTTCATCTATATTTGACATGTGTCCCGATGTACACCCATGACATGTGTTTGATTCTCATGATTTCCATTGTTATCAACTGAATTATGTTCATGTGTCCCGATGTACACCCATGTCATGTGTTTGATTCTCATGATTTCCATTGTTATCAACTGAATTATGTTGTTGAGGACTCTTGGGAGACTTGCTCATGCCTCTCTAATAAATTCTTTGTATATCGAGTTTATTGGTTGTTGGATATACTCTTAGTGGTTGTTGGATATACTCTTATTGTTATAGTAGTAGTAGCTAGTTTGACCACAGACGTGGTCCAAATTACTCCAACAAATAATGGAATAAGAGAAGAAAATTATCTAAAACTATGAAAAATAACAATCATCCATAAGCATTATACAACTTTTTAAAAAAATTCTAACAAACTCAAAAATATCAAAAAAAAATATAACAAAAAAATATCATAAATTTTTTTGAAAAAATACTAAAAATACATTCTTTATGCTAAAAAGATTTTACACAATTTCTTTAAAAAATGTGCATTTCTTTTAAATACTTCAATCTCTAAACCACCTATTAGCTTACATAATTTAAAAAACATACCACTAATATTTGAAAGTAAAATTTATACATATTTTATATAATCAATATTCATTTCTACAAAAATACATTACTCTAATCCAATTTCATCTATAGTATATTATCATATCCAATCTCAATTAAAATATGTTACCATAACATAATATATTAAAAGTTAAATATTATTTAAATTCTTAAAAAATTATAATTATATTATAACTGAAAATTAGATTAAGAAGTATGCTTTAATAAATCACACAAAGATTGAAAAGATGTACCATAAGATTATGGGAGTTTTCTTTTTGCATGTTTAAATACAACCTTTCACTTGATTTAGTATGTATTAAAATATAAATATTATTTTAAGCCTCATTTTATGCAAAGAGCTTTTAGGGCTTACACTATGAACCCAAAAGAACCAAACCCAACCCAAATATACAAATAAAAATTAGTCATTGGGATAAAAAGTTAACTAAATTTAGGCGGGAACTTATTACATATTTAAGCCTACAAGAGGGGTTTATAAAAACCTTCTTCTATGACATTGATCTTTAATAAAACACCTCATGAGAGACAATGAGCAGAGAGGCCAGGAAGAGGCATTGATAAACATATGCAAGGAGAAGCACCCAAATGCTTTAGCCCTGAAGCTCATTCATTTCCAACAGTCATGTGTTCAGGTGGAAAGGCAGGCAATGATTGTGCTTCTCAGAAAGTAGATCACACAGGAACAGATGATTGGAAGTATCCACACCAAACATCGTCAAGGCCCGCCTCCTCATCTGCGTTTAGTTTCTCGAAAGGAGCGCCCACTACTACTACTTTCACATGCCCTATCGATTCATTATAGATCAATTCTATCACAATGATGCTCCCACTTATTTCTTTGCTACTGCAGATTGTGCTTAGATAGAGAATTACAACAACTGCTATAATTTCCATTCTTTCAGATTCAATTGATTTAAATCCAAATCTACCAATATACTGTATATTGGAGCACTTTATTTTCCAAAATCAATACTACAAGAGGGGCATTACCATTATGAAAATAAGGGCCATATTCAGTGGTAGAGAGGTGAATTTTGATGTCATCTAGGGTCTCGCACAGGCTTAGATTCTTGTAGTCAGTCATTGTCAAGAGGCTTGACCTGTGTCCTCACACAATTGCCTCCAAGTATCATCCATGGATATTGAATGTCAACTCTTGGATCCCATACATGACTGTTACTTTGATTTCCAAAACTAATGCTAGTACAAAGTAGATATGAACCTGTTAAGCCTTTAAATATCAAACATGAACGGATCGGTTTATGGGTATTTGGATTGGGTTGGAATCCGTTGTCTCACACACAGTGTTAAGAGAATATTATTTTGAAGAAAAATAATTCCAACTGAGATTAATTCTCACATAAAGTGCACAAACTCACCTTTGGATCAGACGAGTAGAAACAATCAATAGGTCAAGGTGTTTCTC
The DNA here is from genome assembly GCA_000404065.3 of Pinus taeda. NCBI lineage: Eukaryota > Viridiplantae > Streptophyta > Pinopsida > Pinales > Pinaceae > Pinus > Pinus taeda. Next base: position 251,654 of record APFE030572676.1, read on the forward strand.
TTTTAGTGTAGCGTTGATGTTTGAAAGGCATTCTACCTTTTCATTAGTAAAGCTCAGCCTTAAGATAGGGAGAGGGTTCGACCTTAGCTGGGTAGGTGCAATGCTAATGAATGCTCGAAGTGTTTTGGAACATAGCGATAGATACCGTATTTAATATACTTGATTCATTAATATGTCTTGAGTGATATGTATCAATATTATGTATGTAATAACCCAAAATGCCTTTGCTTCAAGGTCGAGCTTAACTGATGAAAATGAGGGAGAGGAGAAACTATGTATGGGATGGACCTTTATTTGTATTAAACTGATCCTGCTAGTTTTTTAAACCATACATGTATGAATCAAAATTGTTCTGAACCGGGTCTATTATAAATGTATTAATCACAATGCTAGATCAACGTTGCAAAGAGGTATGACAACAAACTAGATGTTAGTTCATTAATCCTGTCTAAGGCGAGAATGAATTAGGTTGCGAGTGCATTTCAGCACTCTCGACAACATGCATGACAATGACAGTCTCATTCTGTATATAATGAACTATCCTCTCCCTCTCAATCGATCTACTCTAGACCTGTTACATGAGAGTCTCATTACGTATGTAATAACTCAATCAAGATGCCCTCTAAGCTTTTCCATGGAGGCCACCCGATCTCTGTACCAAGAAATTGAAGATTTAGATCACATGAAAGCAAGTTTTTTTTTGTTTTGTGCCAACGGATTCTGAATAGTTCTTGTTTTATGAGGATTAGTAGCAACAATTGGTTAATTTCCATGTTTTCTGAGGAGTAGTAGCAAGAATTGGTTAATCGCCATTCCATTGCTGTCACTCATTGCAATTCATTCCCCGAATTAAGAACAATTATCTTATCTAAGTTGTTTTGTTAAGGGACGTCGATGCTCACTCTCCCATCACTAGTTCATCTAATAAGTATGAAAAGAAGATCACCGGGTGAAGCGAGGTATTGGAAAGCTTCACGACACGCCCCAGAGGAAGGTTGAGGAATAACCGTACATGGAATAGTTGGAATAATGCTCTTCCTGTTCGTTTATGTGTAGGGTTGTCCTAAATTTGCAAGTGCGTGATGAGGCAAATCATCTAGTGTATCAGAAGTCAGTGATTACATACCATTATAATATTATTCATAGAGTGTGTTGAACTAAATTATGCAAAATAATAAATGAGCTTGTATTGTTATTGTTAGATACCATCCCTTCGTTAGCTTCCAATTGTTGTGGTACACATCCATTTCAAAATTTCAGTCAGCCAAAGCGATGAATTTTGACAAGAATTTTCTTTCTTACGTCCTTTCGACACTTATCTTGATGCCTTTGCGGCAACAGTATCCTAGCTCCTATTTTTGAAATACAAGTTGGTTGTTTCTGATCACATTCTTCACTTTCAAGTTAAATGGAAGATCTATAGAGTGTTTGTATGACAATAGAAAAACCTACCAAATCCAATTTCAGACATCACCTTATCACTATCATGACCTTTCAAATGGGAAAAGGGAAGTGTATTCACCGTCCAAAGACATAGGAAACAAGACAATCACTTGATTGAGATTCCATTGTAGCCAAACCAATGGAGAAGAAGCCAAAGACAACCCTCTTCCATGATGGAGGCTTGAAAATGGTGTCTTTGTACCATTTGAGAAAGGCATATGATGTGTCATAATATAGAGATTAGGGAATGAAGATTCTAGGTGCAATAAATCCTGGAGATGAAACAAATGAATTTCATATAGTTAATGAAACTTTGTTAGTCAACCCACATTTTGAGTGGTTACTTGAATTGAAAGCACTCGCACTTTTGATATTGCAAAAATATGAGGAGGTCATACAAGTATGTGAGAAAAGCTTAGAATCTGAAGAAAGAAACTATTTCTTTGTGAACAATGACAAGCAACCATGCATTGAGGATTCATTGGAAACTCTGGGGTAGTTTCATCTCAAATTAAGGTGTTGGTAGATGTGTGCCAAGGCACATTTCCATATGGTCAGATTGGAGGAGGAACTTGATTTACTACTAAAATATGAGGAAATAAATTCTACAGTTGAAAAGTATGGAACAGAGAGTATGTTATGAAACCAACTCACAAAAAGATAGAAAAGATAGATCAACACCTTAAAACTTAGCCTCTTCGAGGGGGCAACCTCTTTTACATTAAACAAGTGAACAATTCTTGGATGATACAAATGACAAGACCTCTTTTCTATATATAGGAGTCTAAGGGGTCATAACATACTCACAGTTGACATAACAATAATAATGTAAGGTTACAATAATAACAATAATGGCTTCTATGGGGCACAATAGTATCAATATGGGGACTACATGGGTACAACAATATAATAAGGGGGTTGTACTAATAAAATTAAGGGGTTACACTAGTAGTATAGGGGCCTAACATGCCCCTCTCCTTCAAAAAGTGGTGTCCTCAACGCTTCATTAGTTGTTGATGCTTTTGTATAAAATTCTTGTCATCCCATGTGGAATCTTCAGCGGGTAAGTTCTTCCACTTGATGAGATACTCTGAAATTGATCGATTTCGTAGCTGTTGGGTTCTTGTTTTTGTGACTGCTCCAGGTTCCAATATGATTTTTTCCTTCCTCTTCAAGTTCTGGCAATATTGTTTGAATTGGGATCTTCCGCAACTTTTAATGAGTGGCCACACTTCTTCGTCCTTCTTCCATTCATCCCTTGCTTCGTTTATCCAATCTGGTTGGATAATAGAAATAGCACAAAACAATGCTTCCACAACATCATCCTTTCTTGGGAGTGCATCTGGAGCAACATTTTTCTTCCATTTTTTGTAGATGATTTCAAAGTCATAACCCAACATATTTGTGACCCTTTTTTTATGTTCTTCTAAAGATAATCTTTGTTCTAAAAGTATTTAAGGCTATCATGATCCATTTTTACCTTGAAGTGTCCTCCCATTAGGTAAGGTCTCCATTTCTTAAGTGTATGGAGTGTTTCCAACATTTCCTTCTCATAAATAGCTTGTTCGAGATGTAGCTGTAAAAATACCCAATTGCCCACATCAAAGCTTCTTTCACTGCAATGTTGATCTGCCTGTTGTTTCATTTGATTCTACACCAAAGTGGTGTTATCCTTTAAATGTTGGAGAACTTATTGTTGATGCTCGATGTGATATTTCACTGCTTAAATCCTTTTCTTCTTGATGTTTCCTTCTATCTTGAGTGTTTGAGGGGTCGTAATTTCTTCCAATGCATTACAAGATATGGTTGGATTCATTTCTTGATGCTTGATGTGATCTTTTACTTCTTGAACATTTTTATTCTTGATATTTCCTTCTATATTGATATTTTCAGGAGTGGTAATTCCGTCCAATGCATTACAATATATGTTCGGATTCATTTATTCTTTCTCTATGCGATCTTTCACTTCTTGAACCTTTTTCTTCTTGATATGTCCTTCTATCTTTCCAATTTGAGGAGTGGTAATTCTTGCTAATGCTTTACAAGATATGGTTGGATTCATTTTTTCTTTCTCTGGGGTGTATATCCTCTTCTTTTGTTGTTTCTTGATCTTTTTCTTCCTCCTCTTAATAATCAATGTAAAATAATTTCTTCTTAGCACACTTATGACCTTTAGTGTATTTTCCATCACAATTGTAACAAAGCCCTTTTTCTCTTTTTTCTTCCAATTGTTGTGGCGTAAACCTTGTAGGTTATGGAAGTATAGGAGAAGAAACACTTCTATAATTATAGTCGTGAGTGGCGGTATTCCTTGTTTCCATAATTTTTCTTTCAACTTTTCTTGCCAACCTGAATGCCTTCTCCAATGAATCAGGTTCCCAAAGATGAACCTAGTGTTGAATGTTATCCTTCAAAGTCCCTATGAAGACATCAACCATTTTCTTCTATGGAATATCATTTACCCTTATATTCAAGCTTTGGAAGTCCTCAGTGTTCTCTGCCATTGAACACTTTTGTTTGAGATTTGTCAATTGGCTAAATAAGGTGTCGCTCTTTGTATCCTCATAATGTGGTATCATTTCCTCCATGAAAATTGATCACGCGACAAGTGGTTTACAATAACAAATCCCTTTATACCATAAAAATTGATTCGGTTCTAAATAGTTAGATGTAATATGTACCTTTTGTAATAGTGGTACACCATGTAGTCAAAATATTTCTCCATCTCTAGTATCCAATTTACTAGATCCTTGCCATCAAACTTCCTCATCTCACCTTTTCTTGATTTTAGGAGCTCGATCTTGAAACAGTTGTAACTCTGTACTTTTGGATCTTTAAGTTTTGAAATTTCTTCCTACGGTAACCCTCTAAGTAGTCTTTCTAACCTCAAAAGTATGATCGATATTGGATTCTCCAATGAAGAGTTATCCCAAATCTCCCACGATGACCTGATTATAGACTAGTTCAGTAGAGAAAACTTGTATGATGTCCCGCGGGTCACTGTTTCAAACTTAGGTTCTGAAAATGATACCCAAAAAACTACAGGTTGTCCTCTTTCTGAAACGTCTCACAAAAATTCAATCTGATACTCGGAGCGAAAGTTATGAGGATTTTCCCAAGGTGACATGTTTGGAATGTAATTTGGGGGTTTGTAAAAACCCTACCTTCCTCAGATTATATATACGAAAATATAGTGACACAAGATCTAAAATTCAGAGTTGAGGTTCAAAATGATTTCTTGTCAAATGGGGTTTTTTTTAGCTTCTTCAACTTTGTAGCGAAAGATTAATAGTGAAACTTACACGATGACCTATTTTTATTGAAATTCTAGAGCTTGCAAAAACCCTATCTTCCTCAGATCATATATCTGATAATATAGAGAGACAAAATCTAAAATTCAGACCCGAGGTTCAGTGAGATTTAATACCAAATGGGTTGTTTTTTTAGCTTTTGAAATGTCACAGAAAAAACGTTATAGTGAAAATTCCGTGATGACTTGCTTGGAGCAGCAAAACCCTATAATCCAAAGCTCTCATACCAAATGTTATGAAACCAGCTCACAAAAAGATAGAAAAGATAGATCAATGCCTTAAAACTCAGCCTCTTTGAGGGGGAAACCTCCTTATATTACACAATGAATAATTCTTGGATGATACAAATGAAAAGACCTCCTTTCTATATATAGGAGTCTAAGGGGTCATAATATAATAAGAGCTGACATAACAATAATAATGTAAGGGCACAATAATAACAATAGTGGGCTTCTATGGGGCACAATAATAACAATATGGGGACTTTGTGGGCACAATAATATAATAAGGGGGTTGTACTAATAACAATAAGGGGTTACACTAGTAGTATAGGGACCTACCGATGTATAGAATCTTTGAAATCATCTACGGATACAATCCATGATCTACTATGCCATAAGGTTGCAGGAAATAAAGATTTTCAAGAAGTTAAGCATGCAGAAGCAGTGGAGCACTATACAACTTCTTTGGCATGCAATGGAGAATCACAACCTTTCAGTGTTGTTTTTATTTGCAATCATGTAGCTGCCTTCCAAGCTCTAGGATATATAGTTGATGCTATTATAGATTGTTGTTGGCATTATGGTTCTGGTATGATTATATGTTTCAGATGTTGTACTTGATGGCAACACCCTTGGCATGGCTCTCATTTTGATGAAAATAAAAAAGTATGCAGGAGAACAGTTCAGGAGGTGCGTACCCGCAGGTATACCGTGCAGGGACCGCGTCCAAATACGTGGGTTACCCATTCATGGGGTGCGTACCCCAGTGCACACACTTCAAGACAGTAAAGCGCCCACTCGTGGGGTTTCTCATGGTATTTAGCCAACGGTTTTGTGTTATTATGGTGTCGGCCCGCGGTATTAATCCATGATTTAAGGAAGAGCTTTACTATATAAAGCTAAGGAGATCATTTGGCTGGGGTATCTTTTGAGTATTGAATATCTTAAGATCTGATATTGGGTTCTCGGTTTTAAAAAGCTTGATCTTTAGAAGAGAAGTTGGAAGCGAATCTGTGAAGGGTGATCTCTCGAGCGCAAGATCAGATCTGAGTATCTGACTGTATTTTGGCCCTAATCAAAGGCGCGCAAGTGATCGACAGTGACAGTGCATGGGTACGTAGAAGAAACAAAGGGTCAGTGCGTGGGTACGCAGAAGAGACGAAGGGGCAGCGCATGGGTACACAGAGGTGACAAAGTTGAGTTGCGTGGGTATGCAGCGCGATAGTGTTTCAGGTGCGTGCTTACTGGTTGAGTACGCGGCGCGACAGTCTTTCTGAGTGCGTACCTACTGTGATAGTACGCGGCGCAATAATTCTTTTGGGTGCGTGCCTACTGTGCAGTATGCGGCGCGATAATACATTTTGGTGCGTACTGTACGCAGATCAGTGAAAGGAGCAGTGCGTGGCCACGCAGTACAGCAGAAGTAACTCTGCGGGTATATGCAGAGAAGCAGAGGGTGAAGTGCGTAGCGACGCATGCCAGTAAAAAGAAAACTGCGTATCTATTTTAAGATCTCCTGTTGGTTGAATTTTTCTTGTTGATAAGGTGTTCTAGGTTCAGTTCTGTTAGTGTTGATCTGGTTATTGCAGCTGACTGTATAATTTACATGTACTTGATGATCATTTGATGTATATGGATCCAGTTTGAAAATTTATGAAAAGTGGTTCTTGAAAAGAAGTAGGGGGTTGTAGCTCCCTTCCAGGAGAGACTGGAAAACGAGAGAGAGTTGTAGCTCTCTGCAGGTTGCAGCCTGTGTACTGGTAAAGGACTGCACCAGTACAAAACCATTGTAAAAGGAGTTTCTAATTTGAAAGAAGATAGAGACATATTGCAGCAGGTGGTTTTCACCCACATTGGGTTTCCACCTTATATCTGGTGTTCTTTGATGTGACTGTCTGCTTTTCTTATTCATGCTCATTATTTATGGTATTGGTATGCAAAAACAATTCAAAGTATAAATAAGAAAGATTTGGTAAAAGAATTAGATAATACTGATTCAGCCCCCCCTCTCAGTATTATTGTCAACAATTGTAACCAAGCCATTGCTCTGGACCCAAACTATCCCAAGGCTATTTCTCGAAGAGCCAAATTACATGAAAGTGTGAGAGATTATTGACAAGAAACCATTGATCTTCAGAGGCTTATAATACTCTTAGAGATCCAGCAACTGAGCAAAGCAAGCCAACTAGAGAGATTGTGAAGCTCGAGCACTAGCACACAAGATATTAGACAAGCTCATGAATGACTTGCCAAAGTAAAAGAAGAAATGAAAAGATAAATTCCTTGGGATCATGATTTGATCTTAGGTGTTGAGGGTTCCAGTATTGCGGCTAAGATCAAGAAGGCCTATCCAAAAGCTCCTCTTAGACATCATCCAGATAAGGTTGGGCAGTTTTCAATATGAAGTGACAGTGGGCATGATGGCTATGGCAGTTTTCAGTACCCTTTGAATATTTTTCATGATTGGTGAAAACAACATGATTCTCTCATTACTCTCACCTAGAAGCCTATGCTAGGGTAAGCTCACACTAAATCTTTGTTTTTCATATTTTCTTTTGTAGAAAGTTGACTCTAGAAACAGGAAGCAAAGTGAGCGTGGAGAAGGTTAGGCCATAGGCATAAGGCCTATTAGCATTGTAGAAATCTGATTCAACCACATTTCTTTTAGATCCACTTAAGCCATAGCCATAGAGCTATCACTTTTCTCATTGTACATAAGTGTTAAACATTTTTTTTTCATCTTTTATAACATATATATAAGATAAATCATATGTATGATGAGTATTGGGTAACTATATGCAGATATTGACCAAATCAAATTTACTTTGAACTACTTTAAATTGAAGCTTGCACACACTTTCCACCTTCTCAAGGTGTCTCCCTTTTGTTTAGCTCAACAATCTACCTCAAGTTTTTTCTGAAGATAGAAAATAAAATATTTTCTTTTGATAAAAGATTTTCTCGTCATATTGTTTTGATTTTCTTCTATTGTCTACATTTTGAGGGGTTTTAGTGCTTTCCTTTGATTAGAAAAATAGTGAACTCGCAATCTATGCTTTACTTGGATAAACATCTTCAATGCTTGGTGATTCTTTTGGAAAATCACTTTATTGTTCAACGCTGAAAAAGGCTTGACCAATTTACCATGACAAAATAAGGAGTTTTCTGAGGTGGTATTCTTCACTAGCTTGGCGCCTTAGCTTGTGAAGAATATTAATCAGCCTTGTAAATGCTTACTTAAGTGGCGTAAGTAGTCAATAAACTCCTTCCTAAGTTTTATCTTAGGAAAAGTACATTTGATGTGTTTTATTCTTTTGTTGAGTTAATGAATCATAGTTTAAAGTTATGAAGATAAATAATTTTACTTGCCAAGTTTCAAGCCATTCATCTCAAGAGATGAGACGAGGGTTTGATTAGGAGGCTCGAGGGAATGTTTCCTTCACTGAACATGTTTTTCTTCCATCACAAACTTTGTCCATTTTCCTACATCTACTTCCAAGTGAACCTTTCCACAGATAGGACTCCACCTTCTCAGGGTGTCCAACTTTTGTCTAGCCTGTAACTGCATTCCATGTTCATTCTAATAAGAGAAAATGAAGAATCCCCTTTGCAAGGAATATTATATTTTTGCATCGTTTCAAATTTTCCTCTTGCTATGTGTTTTTTTCATGGTGGGGTTGGGGTGGGAGATGGTTGCTCAACAATCTACTTTGATTTACAAAACAACAAAATCTGATCTATGCTTCACTTGGACAAATAACTTCAACACTTGGTGATTTTTCTGGAAAGTCACTTTACTAGTTGACACTAAAAAAGACTTGACCACTATACCTTCATAAATTAAGATTGAGTCTGTACATAAAAAATTATTTTCACCATTAAGACTAAGTGATTTGGCTCCCTTAATAATTCTTTGAAGACTATATCATTGGGATTTCTTTCTCTTACATCTATTATAGGATATTTTTGATGAATTTGAGAACGTTGAATTAGAAGATTTTCTAGATCCTCAAAACAGAAAAAGGAGTTTTGTGCCATTAGGTTTCTTGATTTGATGTGTTTCCTTACCTAGAAAAACTTTTAGAGGTAAAATATGATGGTTATCAAGGTTGAAATGCATAATATTTTTTCTGTCTTTCTTGAGTTTGTATGCACATATCCTTTTCAACGGTAATGAAATTCAACATGTATAGTGTTGTAACTTGATTGAAAAAATAAGCAAAAGAATAAAGAGCCTTTTGACATGACATGTTATTAGTGTAGAAAACATATCATCATATGAAAATATATTTGTTAGTTTTATGCATCAAGTAGACTAGATGGAACTGATTTTGATAGAGGTGATAACTACATGTTAGGTTAAAGTAGGCATTTATTGTTCATTATAAGAAGTGGCCACCCTATGATTCCTTAGTCAGAAGCCACAACCTTAGCCATGTTCCTCTTCTCTTCTCCAAGCCCTGTTGGAGCTGGAAATTCATCCATGCATGATTTTATCTAGAGCTAGAGTTGGTTAACCTTGTTGTGGTTTCTAGTGATGTTGACCCATTGAAGTCCAAAGATAAAGAAGAAGTTATCCAAATTGAAAAAATCCATAGACTTATCAAATAATATAACATGAATATTTAGTTCTGATGGATATGTGCACAAAAGAATAGAGTACAGAATGGTGCATTGTATTGTTACATTTGCGACACGGGAGGTGCCTTTATACATGTTATCATTTTCCCTTGTCAAATTCTCGTTATGTATATTCACCTTTAATGTTGCCACCATTAAAAAGGTTCAAAACATTTTAAACTAGTGTCATGAAGCTATGATAGTTTATCTATTTATAAGATATTGTTGTGCAAAAGCAATTGAAGGGTACAAAGAATGGGGACTAATGTTCTTACCAGTACTATTGCATATAAAAATACAAAGTGCTAAGAGGTCACAAATGGTAAAAAAGGAAATAAAAGATTGGGAATGGTAAAATATATCTCCTCCATACTAAAGTTGACTGGGCACTCTTTACTTTTTGTATTAAAAATAGATCATATCAATATGGCTACAAAACAAAAAATAAAGACCAAAAGAAAAAGATAAAGGTTTTTTTCAAGTCTAAATTAAAGGTATTATTGCCCTCATTTTTTATACCATGTGATGACCATTTTTCAAGAGTTTATGCAGTAAAGGCATGAATTCCAAAAATATTTTTATTGGATAGTGAGGATCATCACACTTCAGAATTTTGAGGGAAGCATTGACATTAAAGACTGATTACTGTGAAGCTTTATCTTACCTAGAAAGTAACTCTTATTCTAAATATAATATCATAGTTTTATTAAAATGTAATTATTGGTTTCCAATTTCCTGGCATGCTCTAAGAATATATCCATCACCAGAGAACATGTTCACAAACTAATGAGAGTGCATAGGTGAATAATTAATTGGCAAATGAAGCATGTATGGAGATTTATTTAGGGTTTGAACGCTCTCCGTGAGCTCCCCTTGCACCTCTAGTTCAGGGCTTCAATGCCCTGCCGGCAATGATAGATCTGCAACCGCATCATGGAGCCCGCTCCTTCAAGGATATGGTCTATGGTTGATCGCCAGACCAGGCTTCATCCTTCACAAAGTTTTCCTCTACCTTCGCCTTCTGTACACTACCAAGAGGAAACTCTGACAAAGAAGAAACTACTCATCCACATCAAAACGAGCTGCCAAAGAGGAATGAAGATACAATGAAAAGGATAGCCAAGGATACTCAGGCAGAAAAAGGAAAGATTGTAGACTCACCCTTCCCTGCTAATGTAAACCCTTCAAAATCTCAGGAGCAACCGCAGGATTAGGGGAAAAATACTAAGAATAAATATAACTCCAAAGCCAAGAAAATCCTAGAACTGGAAATCCAGGACCCTAGGGTAGCTGAATACAGAGAATACATGTAGGAACATGCAATTATATGCAAGTTCACAAGAATCTGGCCAATTGAAAGAGTGTTACGAAACCAGCTCACAAAAGATAGAAAAGATAGATCGATGCCTTAGAATTCAGCCTGTTCGAGGGGGAACCTCCTTCACATTACATAAATGAACAATTCTTGGATGATTCAAATGACAAAACCTCCTTTCTATATATATGATTCTAAGGAGTCACAATATAACCAAGCCGACCTAACAATAATAATATAAAGGCACAAAAATAACAATAGAGGGATTCTATGGGGCACAGTAATAAAAATATGGGGACAATAGGGGCACACAAATATTAATAAGGGATACAACTACAATAGTAATGGGGTAATCACTAGTATTATAGGGACCTAACATGCCCCTCTCCTTCAAAAAAAGTGTTGTCCTCAATGCTTGAGTAGTTTTGGATGCTTCTGTATAAAATGTTATGAAACCAGCTCACAAAAGATAGAAAAGATAGATCAACATCTTAGAATTCAGCCTCTTCGAGGGGGCAACCTCCTTTACATTACATAAATGAACAATTCTTAGATGATTCAAATGAAAAAACCTCCTTTCTATATATAGGAGTCTAAGGAGTCACAATATAACCGACCTAACAATAATAATATAAAGGCACAAAAATAACAATAGAGGGTTTCTATGGGGCATAGTAATAACAATATGTGGACAATAGGGGCACAACAATATTAATAAGGGATACAACTACAATAGTAATGGGGTAATCACTAGTATTATAGGAACCTAACAAAGAGCCCTGAACTAGTGGATTCAACGCAAATGGACACCCAAAGGGGAGATCAGAATTCAGTTGGGCTCAAAAGGATTCTTCACAGTCATCTTTGACCTCCTAGAAGGTAGAGATATATATTTGAAGGAGCACCCTATTTCTAAAATTTAGCTGGTTTATACATGACATTCTGGAGGGAGACCTTCACAACGGAAAAAGAGGATTTTACTAGGGTTCCATTCTGGGTATGCCTCTACTCTTTACCAACTAATTATTAGGCTCCTTCAGTTTTGAAAGGAAAAGGAAACCAACTAGTGGAGTACATCAAAATGTCTAAAGGAACCAGAATGGGTCATTATGTTTCCTACGCTCGAATTTGTGTATATATAGATGTCGCTAGTGCCCTACCAGAAAAAATTAAATTAATATTTAGGGATGAAGTCTGGCTACAAAGTATAGACTATGAACATATTCCCTTCCGATGCAAAAAGTATCATGAGCATGGGCATCTCTTTCGATAATTTCCAATGAATAAAACCCCTCAAATGCAAGAGAAATAAAGTAAATGAAAAGATAGTGAATGGTTTACTAAAGTCATCTCCAGGAACAAGAAGAATAGAAAAAGGTTATCCCCAAGAAGAACCTATTTAAAGAAGCAAGCCAGAACAAGCTCAATGTATTGAACAGTACACAAGAGCAAATTGATCCTAACGAGTTGATAGTAGATGAATTATGAGAGGAAGAAATGATCTCGGTAAACAGTGAACACGATGAGAGGGATACAGGTTATACCAACAGAGGGGAGGAGCAGGCGCAAGAGGATACAAAAATGGAGAAAATATGAATAGAGGAAACACTAGAGGAAAACGCTATAGAGGAAGCTATGGAGGGGGTATACCTTGCAAAAATTACAGAGGAATGGAAACAAAAAGGAATAAATGCCATATCAGAACAACAGTTACAAAAAATTGAAGGAGCATTTCTCCTCCAGGAAGAATTAAAACTGAAATCTCACCATCTAGCACAAGAAATCAGAGTTTGAAAGGGCATATTAGAAAATATTCCAGTAGAAGGACTCAACCTCAAGGGCTCAAGCACAAAATGAGGATGAAAGACCACCAGTCAGCTCCTTCAAGAACTGGGCACCAAATTAATCAATGAAGGAAAGGTAAAAGCTCTTGCTCTATACCCATATCCATGTCAATGAATTGCATTTCTTGGAATATTAGGGGACTGAACAGTCCTGGGAAGAAACACATATTAAAAAAAAGAATCATATCTGATCATCCTATCATCTTGCTAATTCAAGAAATAAAACTTGATTCAACTCACCCCCCACCTCCTTCTCAACTTGTGCTTCAAGCCTTCCAGCTCCTTGGCCAACACTACTATAGGTACAGCGAGGGGCATAATGACATTTTGGAAAAACTCTAAATTTGACCTCATTTCCTCTCTGGCCACTCATCATTCCATAACTGTGACCCTCAGAATCATAGGTACCAATGATACCATTTGCATAACTAATATCTATGCCCCACATAAGGTGACAAAGCATATCAAAATGCTTCAAAAAATCTCTAATCTCCTTGACCCTCTTTACCATCCTCTCAAAATCATAACGTGTTATTTTAATATGATAGTTGACTTGTCTGAAAAGAAAGGAGGTATTCAGAAGCTAGATAAGGACTCTAAGGCTTTCCTCACCACCATTGAAAACATCAAACTTGTCAACATTCCCACCAGCAATGGCTTATTCACCTGGAACAACAGAAGAGGAAGAGACTATCAAATAGCCTCCCATTTAGATAGCTTCCTTTTATTCGAGGCAACTTATATTACCTCTTGGGAAATGGAGATGAGAATCCTACCGCAAGTAGGCTATGATCACTGGCTTATGTCTCTCAAGATTCAAATTTCCAATGGTCTGAAAAATAATACTTTTAGATTCGAGGCCTTCTGGTTGGATCACCAGGACTTCATGGAAAAAATGAAACAATGGTGGACTTACACTCCCATTAGAATTGGAAACAAAATATATACTTTCCAACAAAATTTAAAACATATCAAAGAAGGGCTAACAGAGAATAGTAATCAATAGGAACAACAACTACAACAAAGCTGGGAGGAAAGAGCCATTCAAGAAGAAACGTTGTGGCAACAAAAATCTACAATTGGTTGAAATGTGGGGAAAGGAACACGACCTCTTTCCATAAAAAATGTTACAACACATGAGAAATAACAGAATTATGGCTTTGAAGAATAAAGAAGGTCATCACATTCACTCTCAAGAGGAGTTAGAAACAGAGCTCAACCATTATTTTAGCTCTCTTCTCAAAGAGCCAAGGAATGACGAGGATTGGGACATTAAAAAGATCACCAAGAATATCTGCAAAATCCTCACGGAGGAGAATAACAAAATTCTCCTAAGGAAATTCTCCCTCGAGGAAGTGGAAGATGTGGTCATGGAAAATCTCAATGGCAAAGCACCAGGTCTGGATGGTTTCACCATTGATTTCTACAAAGCTTGTTGGCCTGTCATAAATTGGGAAGTGCATGCCATTATGGAGGAATCTCAAATTCAAAAGTTTGTCCATAAATCCCTTAACTCTACCTTCCTAGATATGATTCCCAAGGGCATCTCTGCAGATTCCTTGGATAATTTTAGGCCCACAACCCTCTCCAATGTCATATACAAAATAATCTCCAAAGTTCTCGCCAATCGAATTAAAGTCATTCTCCCTCTCCTCATCTCCCACCAATAGTATAGCTATGTGGAAGAAAGGAAATCATGGATAGTATCATCCTCTCACATGATCTTATCCACTCTCTTAAATCCCAAATAAAAACACAGTATGATGATTAAGATAGATATGTCCAAACCCTTTGACAAAATTAGCTGGAACTATATGAGACCGGTCCTAGCTGCATTTGGGTTCCATAAAGAAAGCATAAAGTGGACCATGGCTATGGTGTTGGGATCTTTTTTCTCCATCCTCGTCAATGGATCACCTTCGCAACCCTTTAATCCTTGTAGGGGTATCATACAAGGGGATCCAATCTCTCCCTTCCTCTTTGTTATAATGGCTGAAGGGCTAAGTCGCTCTATCTCCACTACCCTACAAGAAAATAAGCTCTCTGGTATCCAACCCCATGCCTCTTCCCCACTTTAATGCACCACCAATTTGTGTATGATGCCCTTCTCATGGGAATCCCATCTATAAAAGAAGCCTCCTCTTTCATGTCCATTGTGTCAGAATTCTCTGCTTCTTATGGAACCTCCATCAACCCCCTGAAATCCAAGTTGTTCTTCTTTAACACTCCTCTACCCATTTGTAGGAACATCGCTAGACTCCTGGCCATTCCCTTTAGTACCCTCCCCTCTACTTACCTTGATATTCCCCTTATAGACATGCCTCTCTGTTATGGGCAAATTTAGTGTCTTTTTGAATAACTAACCCCTAGACCTAGTATCAAGTCTAGAACAATAGTTAAATTAATTCCATTGCTTTTCCTATAGCTAACAAATAAAAGAAAGAGGAGAAAAAGTACCAATCTGTATCTCTCGCTCGATCCCTCTTCCCTTTGACCACTTTTGCCACTCCCTTCTATACTTAACTTTCTTGAAAGGTACCTACACACAAGCCAAGACAACAAACCATCAAAGCATACATATCGATCTATTAAGTAAACATATTATACAATCAAAAGTATAATATACATCACATAAGACATGAATGGAGAAAAGCATAGAACTCTTTATTCATAGAAGGAAAGATTACAACCCATGTAGATGCATGTCCGATTCAACGTCATCCTTCTAGCTTCAAACCCTTCTCTCCTCATGGAAACAACAATTTGACACGATAACATTACTCTCTCTACTAATCTCATCCAAGCAACATTTCCTTAGCTCAAGAAGTTCCAACCCTAGACCAGGCTTGAATGCTTGGTCCTTTTATTGCAGAATAGAGGAGGTTAGGCCATTAATGGCCTTCATGAATGCTTTGCCATATTTGGAAAGTGGTTCCATGAAGGAAGGGATAATATATTAAGGTTCATTCATCTCCTTCCTCATCCAAAAGCGAGCCCAACCCTTCTAGAAACATCTAGAATCATCCATTGGATGAGGAATCCAATGGATTCATTTGAAAAAATCAATGGATCTCACCCATTGCAGGTGATATAAAGGCCAGGTGCTATGCATAGCACCCTAACAGTGTAGTGCCTACCATTCATTGCAGCCAGAAAAAAGGCCACCTGTGATGATCTCCTCAGGGACATTTTTTCGATGAATGGTGTCATGAAACTCTTGGGAAGCAAGCATGATGTAGGTTAACTTCGTTAGGGAATAAAAACAACTAAATTAGGGGTTGATGGACCCTAATAATACATATCTAGAAGTTGGGGTTGATGTGCCCAAATTTTCCTATAACAGATTCCCCCTAAAGCATGAAGTCGAAAATAACCATGTCGAGTAAGGTGCTTTACCGCTTTGGAGGGAACGTTTCGAACCGGAGGGTGACCTGCATTATTTACAATACAAATATCATGATACTTTGATTTTTTTCTCATAATTAGCTGAGGGAAGGCATACCCATGCTCAACTTTATAAACTTTCATTACATGTACAAATATAGTCATCTACAGATGTAGATCCATGAATGGATGACCATGAATGTAAGGCCATTGCACATTTGATTTAGTACTCCTAAATATATCACAGCCCTGATGGATGAAACTAGATCTGGGGTCTTCAATCTCATCAAATATTTCACTCAAGTATAAGTCTAACCATGTGAATAGATGATCTGAAGTCAAACATGAAGAGACATTGTCTAATTACCAACCAATGATGTAAGCTGTTAACAGATGCGAGAGGAATCACCAATAATTATAGTGACCCTCAAGGTATTGCAGTACATTTCGCAAGGTGTGAATAAATGATTTGATGTCGAACACCATATGAAGTCTTTCGGTCGAAGGCTAATGATGCCAACCTATTACCGGAAATGAGAAACTTATCATTGATGTATGAAAGCCTCAAGGTACTGAAGGGGTGTTTCTAAGTCAAATACTTGGATGATGTGCTGATGTCGACAAGAAGCGACTCGTCACAAGTGGGCCTTGATGTATCCCACATCAACGACATGAAATGAGGTAAATGATTTTTGAGATGAAAGATTGACTGATGACACAAGGTTCAGGGATGACAGGCATGAAAATGAAGGTTTATTGTATTGTAAAGGATGAAGTTTTGAACTGAATGACTTCTCTTGAACATATCAGTGACACTAAAGTGAATTGGTAGGATTGACCCAAAACAAAGTGATGGACGGTCTGATAGACCAACAGTGCGATAACCATCAAGCTGAATGGCCCAACCCACATAGTGACGGTGATGAGGTGAAAGTGTCATGTTCAAGAGTGACCTACTACCATAAAGTGTTCCCAGCTGTTTCCCATTTTCCCCAGTCATTTTTGACCAGTACCTCTTTATTTTTTTTTAATATTGAGGAGGATAACATATGCTTGTTGTATAATTTTGCCCTTCGGTCGAATCCATCACTATTTGATATTTTAACGAGTCTAGCGAAGGTGAAATTCGGTCTTGTCTAGATGGACAAGTTTGTCACTATTAAATGTTTTTAACGAGTTTAACGACAAAGATAACTTTGTCCTTTTCACATTTAGAGAGTTTGAAAAGGGACTAAAAGAGAACTCCAAAAGTAATTTTTCGTACATTTGTCTCTCAAGCCTGAAAAAACATAAAGCAATACAAGAGAGAACCTATTGATCATATTTGACCAACGAGTACCTTTTTCGTAGTTAATCTATCTCAGCTCGAAAAAGGGGTAAAACTATAGTGAGTAGATATTGATTTTGATCCATTAATGAGCTAGAAACAACAAGGGCTCAACAATATTTTCATGCTTAGAGAGACTAAAAAGAGCTTAAAGAGGACTCCAAGTGAGTTCCTTTTTTGTTTTTAACAAAGCTCGAAAACGCGATAAAAGTTTGCTTTGTGGTCAAAGATGTTCAATTTACATGTACGCATATCATAACTACTTGCTAGTTGTTAATCCTACTCAAGATACCATTAAAAGATTAAACAATACATGTTCATGCATTAAATACATAAAAAACCAATGTTTACTCGATTAAAGTGTGAGAAATAAACATAAATACCGGTTCTTACCATTGATTTTCACCATCTGTTTTACCTTCTAATTTCTGGAGCAGTTTTTTCCTGAAGCTCACCAATTGCTTGCAGAGGATTGAAGGGATCATTCCTTGTGCAATTTAGACCAGGTAGGATATAATTTTGTTCTCTTTTATTTCACCAAATGAAGGCTTATATGCAAAACAAAGGGAAGATCAAAGTCAACCAATACTGGAAAAAAGTGTGACGAAAAGGACAGATGGAGAATTTGGATGGAACAAGAGGAATGGACTCCCCATATGAACCCCCAAGCCTGGTCAGACCTCTCATCAGAATTACAAAATAGAAAAATACTCCTTGACATTGCCGAGGATCATCTCAGATGGGGGAAAAAATCAACTAGACACTTCATTTTGAAGGAAGCCTAAAGATACATAGCCAAGCATGATCAATTTCAACTAGAACCAAAGTGGAACACAATCTGGGATAGGAAGCACTGGCCGAAAATATCTATCCTTCTATGGTTAGTCATTCATAGAAAGGTTTTAACATGGGACAATCTAAGAAGAAAAGGCTTTATTGTCCCATCGAGATGCCCTCTTTGCCATCAAGAAGAAGAAACCCCCAATCATCTATTAAATTTTTTCCCTTTCGTGTCTAATTTGTGGGATTGGATTTCTCTAGTCTTTAACAACTGTTATCGGGACCCCTCATCTATTCAAAGTACCATTGCAAACTAGAGATCTTCCTTATCCTCACATCCTTTGGTTAACATGCATGGAATTTAATTCTTGGTTTGATTTGTTAGGATCTTTGGAAGGAGCACAATGCAAGAATCTTTTGTGGCATCTCCACCCAAGAGGAAATCATAATCTCGAAGATCAAAAGTGCGCTCTTGGAAAAAGTGACCTCTCTACCCACTCAACCTGTCGAAGCCCCTCCCACCTTCTTCAAAGAGAGAATTATCTCAATGTTGGATCTCCTTCAGATCAAGGTCCGCAAAGTCACCCCCCTCCCCATGCTTGAAAATAAAAATAACAACTAGAGGTTGCGAGAGAAAGGGACCTTCAAGCTCAACTACAATGGTGCAGCTAAGGGGAATCCAAGCCCAACTGGTTTTGGAGGAGTCTTCGGAAACTCTAAAGGTGAGATAATCTCAATACATGAGGGAAATATAGGTTCAGCCACAAACAATGTCACATAAATTAATGCCCTTGAAAATGGCATCACCACAATGCACAACCTAAAGCTTAGTCCTCTAATTGTTGAAGGAGATTCTACGCTGGCCACTTAGATTGGCAAAAAACTTTAGCAGAGCATCGAGGTGGTCAAAATCTCAGGAAATTGGCACCTAAACAAAATAATACAATGGATCAAGCAGGGAATTGACAACATGGTAGACCTCCACTTTCAAGCAATCAGAAGGAAGGGAAATAAACTCATGGACAGACTAGAAAATGAAGGTATGTATGGTCCCTATACCTAAAGTCCCAAGCGTTGTAGGAATTGGAGGAAGGTGAACTCCATCAGTGATGCACATCAATCAATGATGAAGATAACCACTCTACCAAACAATAATTGTTCGTGTACCATTCATGACTTCAAGGTCGACTCTCTGCTCAGTTGGAAGGATAGGTGGATGGCACATGAGCACAGACTCATCCTTGGCTGGCCTAATTCTAAAGCTCGTGATGCCACCTCCCCTCGCCCTTGTGTGACTTCCACCTCCCAATAACATCCTCTCTACTTATTCATTCATCCACCGCCCTGCATGAGATATTTGCATGCTTCCTCTTCTTGCCCCCTCTCCCTGATCTCGGTCTCCCTCCATCATCAGGCTTCTATATATTTACCCCTCCCTCTTCTCCCGCTCATTCTTCTCTCTACATTTATCCCTCTTCATTGGTCCTTTGCTCTCCATCCCTTATGCTTCTCTCATGGCCCAAAGGAATTGCTCCACCCCTGGTTCCAGTTGGGGAGGTGCACGCAGTTGTGTAGCCTCCTGCTGGTAGTTGCTAAGCTCATCCCCTACCACTCGTGTGAAGACATCTTCTAGGAACGCAACTCTATGCTATGTGGGTGTGGCTAATCTGAAAAATCAGTAGTGATTTATGAATTATAAGCCCAAGCAAATGTTCTCCATATAGAGATCATTACTGAGGAAGTGGACGCTGCCTTTTCCTAGATTTTGGTCCCTACTTTCACTTGAGCAAGTGAAAACCTATATGCATACACTATCGAAACATGGTAGCAAATGAACACCATCATGGGGTTAGAAATGTAGGAGCCGGAGGAATGCACCAAGGCTTTGGAAACAAAGATTGACCAACTAACTAAGAAGTTTGTGATGTATGTTGAAGCCATCCACCACTGTAGATTCATTACTTAGGACACACCGCATTACACTGTTATCAATAAGAAGTCGACAATGAAGGTCCATTCAGCTCCTGAAGGATCCCTAAGCATCAAGAAAGAGGACGTTGTGGCCTCCACAAGTCGATAGATTAGCACCATGCATCAGGAGGGAAGCTCTCAGGAGACTCCCATTCATCTGGATGAGGATCTAGTCACCACCAACCAGGAGTCATGTCGTTAGATTCCTTTTTTATTTTTCATCCTTGTTTTATGTTTCTCTTCCTCTGCGAAAGGCTTTCTGTATAGAGAAAAATGACTTTAGCTTGGTTAGCCTCACGAAGCTTTTCTTCTCTTCTCTCAGCTTCTATACTCTCAAATTCGAGAATGTTTTAAAGAGGGTGCCTCACAATTTCCACCACTGTACTTAGAACCCTCTTTTGTCATGGTCATACTCTAAAAGAATACAATTCTATGGCCATTCCAGGGATCTCAGTTGGGTCTTGTGTCGGGTCTTCTCTCCCACACAACCCAAATTATGTAATCTGTCAGTTTCCGCAGTAATATATTTCATCTTATTCACAAAAAATATTCATCACTAGTAAACACTTAAAAACAAAATCTTTGTAAATTTAAAAACCAAAAACATTAAAGTGACTACTTATATTTTAGGGTCTATTTCCAAAACTAAAAGGCAAGCATAAAATTTGCTTCATAGGAATCATTAGGGTTTACGTTGGATAATACAATGAATTCGAGGCATACATACACACAAAGTTTACTCATTCAAGAAGTTTTCTTATATTCTCATTAGGAAACCATGTTGTCAATCCATATGATATAAATTATAATTTTACTCTCATATCCATTTCATATATTTATAAATTATAACCCAATGGTAGACATAATAGATGAGTTATAACTTATAATACATCATGCACGGATGTGTAATTTACCAGCATATGTTATAAGGCATGAAACTTAGCATCTATTAGGGAAGTTTTGAGGTCTAAAATGTGCCTCCGAAGGAAATTATAAAATAATAGTGGGAATAATAAAATAAGATTTGATTACATCATCAAATTTTAGAGGGAAAAAAAGAAAAAAACTATTTTTTCAACTTGTATTTTCAACTTAACTCCCTATTGGTTTACTCAAATTTCAAGCTAAAACACTCATTGGATGCATAATTGGATTCCTCATCCAAGGATTACCCATGTCACATACTTTCGATGGACCCTGCTACACGAAAAATGAGAAATACATGAAAAACGTGATTGCAATAACATTTTTCATGTATTTCTCATTTTTCATGTAGTAGGGTCCACCTTGGATGAGGAATTAAATTTTTCATTCAATGAGTTCTCCTACTCGTAATTTGAGTAAAAACTTATGGAGATAAGTTTAAAATATGAGTTGAAAAAGTAGTTTTATTATTTTATTATGTTTTAATCTTTTACTTTTTTACTCAGAAAATGGTGAATCATCCCCCACGGTTAACATCGTCATATTGAATCCTATTGGTTCTTAGAAAGTTTATTTTGGTTGTACATTTTTCTTAGGAGGCCCATTTTAGACCTCAAAATTCCCCTTATAGTGTGTGACACACTATAAGTTATTTAGTAAATCAAGGTTTGAGGTTAAAACACTCCTAGATGATTTTTCATTTTTTTTCCTTGATAAGTTGTTTACAGTTGTAAGCACATGTGTTACATGTTGGTATCAATGTATGATGGAAGTGTGATATTTCCAAGTTTAGATGGATGTTGGGTTCTTACATATACTACAATAAACCATAAAAATATTGTCTTATTTCGATTGAACTAAGACAACTTCATGTTGATTTAAAATAGATTCCTTGGTTAGAAGAGGAGTGGAAAGGAATAGGGCTGCTAGAAGGCAGAGCATGGGGCCACCACAACAACAAACTACAACCACCCCACCCAATGATGGGGAACACATTACAACTTTCTTTGCAATCATGCATGCATGTCCACGTATGAGCCTTTCTACAGTTTTAAACTCTTATTCAAAGGAAGTTCGTGATTATTTGCAGCTTGTTGAGGCACATTCCCTATTTGTTTTTCCACTCCATGTCATTCATCCTTCAACATCAATAAGGTAGCTTCATAACCCACTAAGATCATGTAGTTCTTCCTCACCATAAGCATTTTCAACATATCTAGTAATCATTGTATCTCAGGAAAACTCCCTCTATCCAAACATATTATCAAAGACTAAGCATGCCTCTTCTATGCTACCACATTTGGAATACAAGTCAACAAGAGCATTCTCCATAAATATATCCGAGTCCAACCTAACTTTAATGATGACTATATGGAACTTCATCCTAAATTAGCACTAAGCAATAAAAAAGGTGAAATAATCCACTGTCATCCCATTCTACTGCATATGATTGGACAATTTTAATGAATCGTCACAAATACCATTGTGAGAATATTCTACTTCACAAATAAGACATTAACACATTAATCCTTCAACATATCTAACATTTCTATCTCCAACCTCTGAGAAACATAGCTAACATTTCTATATCAAACCTCCCAGCATCAAATTGGTTAACTCTTGATAATTCACTAGTATTAACCTATGCCAAAATAAGGGGTAACACAGGCCCCAAATTATGGATGTTTTCCTCTTGGGAGTGCATGGGAGTCTCAAAAATTTTTCATGTATATATGGTAATGGCATCCACATCAAGTAAAATCACCACACAATTTTGTCTTTTACAAAGAAAAAGACAAGTCATCTATTTATAACGACATGAAATCAAATTTAGTGATTAAGGGAGATTATTCATGCTAAACTACTACTCAAAGGAGTTTATTCCTTTCCTACCCTACTATAGCACGTGAAAAAAGATGTTGCTACCTGAAATTAGTGAGCGAGTATAGCCACCTTATAACTTCATCAATACAATGTTTTCTACCCTTATTCTTAGTCATCATGCAAAATAATGAAACATCAAAATTCGATTGTTCATAGGCTGAGTTCTCTGTCACGGCTAGGCTGAACAAGAATTTTCATAGCTACAAACTAGCGGCACCTTAAATGTCGAAACACATGTAGGTATTGGCATAAGCTACTACAGGATATTTCCATCCAATATTGCATAAGACTAAAATAAATATTTCCCATTAACTCTAAAAATTGTCCTTTGCTACCATGTGGGAGAAGATAATGTTGGCATGTTCTATCCCTCATGAAATATTTTCTCCACGGGATGATCTAGAGATGTTGTTTTGTGAGGTATGTATTAGGAAATGTGAGTGTAAAACACATATCAACCAATGGGGTATTCGATCCTCCTTTCTTAGGAACACGATTTCTTTTGAAAATTCACATCCACGCCTATATTAATCCATGTTGGTCTGTTAGCTATTGGATTAACCATATAGCATATAGCAAAAACTTTCCAACCTAATGGTTTTTGAGATTGTATTTGTTGTTTTTACAGAGCTAGAATCTTCTTGAAATAATTTTTCATGAATAACATCTTGCCCAAGTAACATCTACATACCAAGGCTAATGCTTATGGTAGATAGTTTTGTCCTTGTTATCAAGAATTTAGAACCAATTTTGTTCCTATTGAAGACATTACTCCAATCTAATTCTATCATGAACACACATATTTCACTAGATAAGATCATGAAAATGGAATCCAATATGTTAATAGTGAATATTTGAAACTTCCAAACTCTCATTTCACTAGGATACTAACATTGTTTCAGCTTGTATGAAAAATAAATTCCTTGAATGCCACAGAATTGGTATCACCTACCTCTTGCAATCATCAAGACAAAAATTCAACATGGAATCAAATCTTATGATATTTTCCTTAGATTTTCAAGATTAAGGTTGAGAAAATACTTAAAGATTAGTGAACTTTCAAATGTTTGTCCCATAGATTCAGAGAAATGCTCAGAAACGCATGCTAGTATCACTCTTAGTGGTTTTATATTAAACACAACTTCTTGGTCTATAGTGTCACCATTTTTATCCTTTATAGATGCAGAGACAAACAACCATTTCAATGTTCCCTTCAATGGTTGTTATGCTTCCAATCGAATTTTAGTTTCAATTCAGCAATGTCTCCTATGCATATGTGGAAGTCACATTGCTTGCAAAAGAAGGTGGACCAAAATGAATTAGTTACAAGCTTGGCATGAACCCTATATTGCTTCCGAGAGGCCAATAGTAATATGGATAGAGTATATCTTAAAGGATTTATATAATCATTATAAAAGTTTATTATTCTAATATATCTTGTTCTACTATATTGAACGTCATAAAATTTTGTATTTAACATTCAAGGCTAATTATTGTTGTTTACATCTGTCTGCCCCTTATTAATAAAATTTTATTGATAATTTGAACTCCAATTTATATGGTTGCATAATCATTGAAAATGGGTACCATAATCCATGCATATTGTGGCAGAGGAATGCCATTGATGTGAAATAGCAACAATAGATGAAAAAATAGCAAGAAATGAATGACTTCATTACAATGTGTCTTTTAGCTGTGAAGAGAAATCATTGACATATTTTTTTAGCAATCATTTCTTTGGTATAATTGTATTGAAAATGGGAGTCCCTTATTGATATAATATAGTGGTTGGAAAATTCCTATAAGCTCCCCTATTACTAAGGATTATATTCTTTAGAAATTGGTAAAATGGGTTTGTGAGATGAACTCTTCAGTTGTTGCCATCGTTGTGAAACCCTGAGGTAAGCATGTTGCCACTGCATGCACTAATTGTTTTCATTCTTCAGGTAACATGTCTTTATAAGTAAAAAATTGCTTCCATATTATGATTGGCAAATACTATGATGGTGCCTTTGTTTAAGGAAAACATGTATATCAAGGTGTTTTTAAAGACATATTGGATTCATTCACCCTCCACTCTATTCCATATGATGGTTTTATGTTCCAATCCACGAGGTTATAATTTATGAGGGGGTCAGTTATCGTAACTCACTAATCAACTTGCATGAATGCTTCAAACAACACCCCAAGATCTAGCACTTTACAATCCTATATTTTACTTTCCTGAACATACAAACTAGGAAAATACAGTCCTTTAAACACACTAGTAACTATTCGATGGCCAGTGTCAAACTCCACATGCAGGTTGCAACCACATGAAACGAGCTTTAGTGAAAAACCTAATTTTAACACAAAGCAGCCTCCAACCTCTGATTACTAGTTCGTTGAACATGTTTGAAACATTTCAAGGTTTTGTTATACTTAACCATGCTTTATATACAGCACATTTGTCATCACATAATGTAGCCAATACAACAAATCCATTCAATGCCAGGCAACATGTCCTCACAATCAACTAGTTTGAAACAATTAACTTGTATTAATATAATTAACTGTAGTACACTTGAGCTTCATAAATTGAGAAAAATAACAAACCTTCACCCTCCTTGAAGCTCTTGACCAAGTTTACATAATTCCTTTGAAGTGAAAGGATATTTATATTATCTTTACACCATTGTTGACTTAATGTTACACAAATGCCTCTTATTACATCAATCATTACAGGGGTTCTTCTGGCATTAACTCAGACTCAATCGATTGTTACCAAATTTGGCCTTATGGGCAGTTCCTTATTGAACTTTAGATAGAGACACTATATCTTTGTTCCCATTTAAATATGATATGAACCAAAAAAGACTCTAGATCCATCTTTAACAATAAATACCGAATTGTATCTGTTTGAATGTAAGAAGACAAAAATAAATAGCCCATGTGAAAAATCTAGTCTACTTTTGATAGGTAGATTTAGTTCACGATTGATGTTTGAATCAAACCTATTATTAGTGGAATCATTAGCTAATGGACTGCACCATGGAGACAGTCTTTCCCAATAATTTAATAAGCAGTAGCGCTCTTGCATCTAAAAAAATGTGCAATGCAAGTCATCATTCTAGACATACAACTATCTGTGCAAAAGGAAATGATGGCATACCTATGTGAAAAAATTATGATATTCACATAACCAAGAGTCATGGTTTTAGAAGAGATTTAAAGAAATAATTGCAATTTTTTTCCCTATATCCCTATACTTGTCAACCATGATAAAGTATTTAGAGTCCCATGACATCCTCAAGTCACCATATCATAGCATTGTTGTTAGAATATCTTTGATTGGTATTCATCTTCTGCATCAAATGCACAATTTCCCTATATGCGACAAGTTTATCTGATCTCCATTTCACTATATTTCAATTGCAATTGCTCTTCCTGCTGGAAATTTTCATTAGCAAAAAAGTTCCAAAGATGCTTCACCATCCCCATTAAGCACAAAACATGCGAATACAGTGTTCAAGGTCAGAAAACCATGCATTGGCATTTCATCAAACACTTACTTTCAATACGCAAGCTACAAAAGTGGAGCCTGTGATATTCTTAGTAGAAATTGCAAGCTCTGTTGTGTTTATTTGTGACATTTTATTTGATTTGTTTATACAGGTCATATGGCCACATAGTGGCCACTATTTCCCAACTGAAGAAAACTTGTTCGAGTTTCTTTTTTTTATGGGTAAAAATGGCATTAACAATATTGTTGATGTTGAGGTATATATCGTTTAAATACTTTATAGTATACTTTAGTTTATATTCCAATGTTCAACGAATTTCATGTCTTATACTTTGCATTGTATCTTCTTCTTCTTCTTCTTCTTTTGCCCAGAAAAGGAACTCAATATTGATAGTAAGAAGCAAGGATTTAAGAAAGAGGAGAACAATAACACTAGAGCAAAAAAATACAAATTAAAGAGACAAAGAAGACAACTGGTCTAGTGGTACCCGTAGAGCCAATATCCCGCATAAGACACACACATAGAGACTGATGGTCAAGTCTTCAGAGTTTGTGAATTCACCCACAATGCCTTGGCAACACAATGATAATGTTTTGAAGTGATAAAACAATATTTCATGTATAAATTGTACTCCAACCAATATTAAGTTGGAAACTTATATTGTAATACTTGACATTTTATATAATATAATTTATGTGGTTGGAATTATTTATAGTTACACTTGATATTACTTAGTATTGCAATTAACATACGTAACTTTGTGTTTTCATATTAAATGAACATGTACATTATATGACATTTTCTTTTTAAATTTAGCTGCAAAATCATACTAAGTAATTTATATTGATTAATAATGAACACATAAAATCAATCTAAAACTACTAAATTAGTTGTTTATGTCTATAAATGATAAATACAAGTAAAATGAATATACGACTAAAATAGTTGCTTATAACGATTGTTATTGAAAGTAAATGAAATGAATATAAACTATTAAAGTAGTCATTTATATCATAAATATAAAACTACCAAAAAAATATAAATGACTACTGCAAATGATAAATTTGTGATTACAAATGACGACTAAATGTTTCCTATATACGACTATTAGTATCTAATTTACAATATCTATAACATTATCAAAATTTAGTCATATTTCTTTGGTTATTAATTGGTTTCAAACGATGACTAAAATTTGCATATATATGACTATTAGTAGCTAATTTGCAGTATCTTATAACACGACCAACATTTTGGTCATATTTCTTTGCTTATTAATTCGTTTTCTTGGGTGATCATTTAGTAATATATTTTGTTGTATATTTGGTCATTAATTGTGGCAATTAATGACCAAATCAATGACCAAATATAATACTAGACAACATAATTGAGACAACTAATTAATGACTAAGCTATAAGCGACTAAAAATTGGTTACGTTATAAGATACTATAAATTAGCTATTATTGGTTAGCAACCGAAAAATAGTTGTTTATATGAAAATTTTAGTCATTTTTTTAGTAACTAATTAGCCATTTTGTATTAATGGCATGAGCCCCTATTTCATTGTGCAATTCCCAAGGTTGATCATATGACTGCATGCAACACTTGTACACTCAAGACTAGTCTACAGTTGAGGTTACAATACCTTGGAATCTCCACCACAACTGGGGAACTCAAATTCTTTGCATGCACTAGCTATTTTGGAATGATTGATAAGTTAACTAGATGATCACTGAGTTTAACTGAAGTCCATCTACACAACTGACCTTCAACTAGTTCCTCCAATAGTTAAAAATAATTTAACTGAATGCAACTTGAGATAACTAACTTTGATTGCTACAAATTAGCAATCAAACATGCTTAACTAAACTCTAACTCCTCCAACTTGAATTTACTGAGTAAACTGGGTGACACAAGTCATGTCGCACAAGTTAAATGCATCTAAGTTGTTTGCTGGTGTGGAAATTCAATTTTTCTCAATTTAATGGAGGCAAAATTAAATTGAGGATTTCTTGCTGCATTTTTCAACAATCCTTCAGGTGAATCTAATTCATATTGCTAATAAAAGTTAGGAGTTCCAAGACAACAATGTGCTAATAATAACAACATATTAAATGAAACAGTCAAAAAACACATATTAAATCACAATTGATGGAGACCGTGAAAAGTACTCCAACTATGTTATTGCCTATCCATGTTTAGAAAAAGTGCCTCCATCACTCCTCTCACGAAGCACACCTATGTTGTTGACCTCCATCGCCCTAAATCCCATCAGTTGTTGTCAACCTCCATCACTCCACTTCTTGAAGAACCCATCAACAACGTAAAGATGGACCCCTAATCCTTTACCTTTTTTACTAGCGCCTCGTATTAAAAATTTTAAGACAAGATTAAATTTCAAGACAACAGATTTCTTTTGTCTTAGAATCCCCCTCTGTGTAGTAGTGCTGAATGCAACAATTGACAAGTTGTCTCTAAACGTATCAGCAGAGATTGAAAGGATAGATGAGGAAATGATGTCCAAGAAAAGTTGTCGCATTCTTCAGAGTTGGCTACCCCCACAAAACGAAGAGCCTAAAAAATCGTTGTCTTTATATAAGATAACGTGAATGGTAAGTGAAATAGAAACCTTGGTATAGACACAAAACAATAGGTGCCTGCAAGCTAGTGAACTTAGGGTGCACTGCCATATTGAATTTTGCAGTTGTTAGATAATATTGTCTTAAATTGATATGTTTTTGTCTTAATTGTTAGTTGTTTTCAATGGGTTTTGTCTTAAGTGGCCATTATCTTAAATATAATGTTTTTCCTTAAAATATTTTTGTCTTAAACTGTTTTTTTGTCTTAAATATAAAGTTTTGTCTTAAAGTAATTTTGTCTCAAACTATTTTTGTCTTAAATTTAAAGTTTTTTCTTAAAATAATTTTGTCTTAAATATAAAGTTGACTTAAAATATTTGTCTCAAATTGTTTTTGTCTTAAATTTTATATGTAAGACAATTCAATTGATATTAAATTTTAATGTAAAATAACTAAAATAAAAAGTGACTTTTTAAGACAAAAGATTTCTTTTGCCTTTAAAAAAATGTCGTATTGTAACAAAGCCTATTTACAACTTACTAATATTGTTGTATTGTAACTTTATTGTAAATATTGTTGTATTGTAACTTTATTATAAGTATTAAAGTTTTTATGTCTTAGCCAAATATTGTTGTATTGTAACTCTATTGTAAGTATTAAAGTTTTTATGTATTAGCCGAACTAGGCTGAGCTCAAGCTTGGACGCCCCTTGAAATAGTTTAATTTCCCAAAAGTGAGTCACATCAACCCCTCCCCATGAGATGTGAACCAGTGACTTGGTGAAGACTAAATCCCACACAAACTAATTAATCTACAACTCATGAGATAATAAATCAACTGTAAATTTTATTATTTACAAAAATGAAAAATCCAAAATTATAAAGTAAAAAACTAATAACAAATTTTAAAATATCATTTAATATTAACAAAAGTGTGATAAATCTCACTCCAGCGTAAAGTATATTATTTCTTTATTGTTTTAATCTACACCAAAATAACAAAGATGAAACCAAAATAACAGAGATGAAAGGTCTAAAGCTGGTGATTAAGTATGGTGAATCTTACTTCATTTCATGGTAGAGTTTGTTACTTTTTCAGTAAGAGAGTTTGTTACTTTTTCATTGTCCTAAATAACACCAAACTAACAATCAAGATGCATATTATAATAAATTCATACATAATAAGTGATATAACTCGGAAGTATAATGGATCCTAGTCCATGATAAAGTTTGTTATTTCTTTATTGTCTTAATTTACGTCAAAGTAATTAAAGGTACAAAGTTCTAGAAGTTGGTAATAAAGTAAAAATAAATCCCACTCCATAATAAAACTCTATGGTCTAATGTTCTTCTTGTTCCTGGGATTAATATGTTTGACCATTTTGACTCTTTGGGCCACTGCCTTTTGTTTTGGTATTCTTTTCCAATTACCATTTTTATTGTCAGGAAATTATGGGATTTAAGGAACACTTTGATGTTTGAAAATGTAATGCCCAACTTAGTTTTGGAAATTATGAGATTTAAGGAACAATTTGATGTTTGAAAAGGTAATGCCCAACTTAGTTTTGGCTACATCTAAGGTGATCGCCTTCCTGCAGGAATATCCTCTTAAAGTGATCGCTTTCTTGCAGGAATATCCTCTTAATAACAAGGTTTTTCATAAGAAAATGCAGGAAGTCTTGTTATCCAGTTGCTTTCTTTGATGGTGCAGCTCAATAAGAGAAGCTTGCAAGTGGTTTTATTATTTTGCTGGCTAATAACCACTTTATAAAAACTAGTCTGGCGTTTTGCCTGAGCACTAATACTAAACCAAAATTCCTAGTTGCCTGGGTCTTCATGTTTATAGCAAAATCTTTATACATCTACAATATTTCTATTGGTGGGGATTCCAAGTAGGTTCTGAATCTATTCTATTAAAAGTCCAAGGTGGAGAAGTTGCTCCACGAGTTTCGATCCTTTTCCGTTTTCCATGTCTACATAGAATTTAACCTTAGGACAGATTCCCTGGAAAAAAATGGGCCTTCAATTTATCCCAGGACTATTTATTTGGAAGAATGGCTTAATGGGAAAAAGACTTCTTGCATGTTGTATATGAAATAAATTATTTAAGCAAATTAAGAAGCCAACATATGAAGAACACTACATAAAAAATATGCATAAAACAATTAAAAACACAGTGACTGTGTGAGCTAGAAACTGCTGCAACTCTCATATATTAATTCAACTGCTAACTACATTATTAAATAGTAAAACTAATACTAAAATCAACTCTGGAATAATTCTACTGCAATTACCACTAATTTCTAGCACTTTCCAATAGCACTGACAACCCTAACAATCTGCTGCTTTAATCCCTAACAATCTGCTGCTAACAATCTACTGCTTTATTTTTGCAGAGAACACAAAATTTGCTGGCTACTTTGTCAGCTAATTACATAACTAATTAAGCATTAATTCTAACACTCCCCCTTAATGATTAATGAGGATTTACTATCTTATCTCTTATTGCCAAAAACTGATCTTTTGCCACTGCTTGGTGAAGATATCTGCTAGTTGATGCTGAGTATTTATATGCTTTAATTCAACATCCTTCTTCTGCACCAAATCTCTAATGAAGTGATA
>APFE030572686.1:0-34794 GCA_000404065.3 Pinus taeda
CTTTTTTTCATCCAACCGTATAGGCCTTCCAACTCGCATGCCTGTTGCAAATTCATTCCTTCTGCAATCCTTTTACACACAGTGGAGGTCTTGAAGAATTCGAACATGCAATATCTTGATCAGCCATCATGGATACAGATAATCAAGTTTTTTTCTTTATTCCAGGTACATATAAAACATTTGAAAGGTGACTAATTTTTCCATTTGGTAATTTAACTGAAATCACCCCATGACCTTTAATCTGATATCCATTATCATCCCCTAGATATATTTTTGATCCATTTATAATTTCTTCAAGACTATCGAAAAATTCCTTATTACCTGTCATGTGAGAAGATGCTCCGGAATCGACATACCAGATGTCATCTTCATTCGATGCTGAAAGGGCACAGTCGACTGTGAACAGTCGAAATTCATGACTGAAGTCTTCTTCTTCAACAAAATATCCTCTGTGTTTTGGATTTACCTATCTCCTCCTTGCCTCATCAGCCTGTTTCTTATGATAACAATCTCTCTGTATATGACCCATTTTTCCACAATAATAACATTTCTTTTCATAATGATTTGCAAGCATACTTTTCTGAGAATGCAGATTCTTCTGTGCTGTTCCTCCTTTTTGCTTTGATTGTTGTTGTGACTGTCTTCCTTTAGATAGTCTTCGTTTTTCCATGAGCGCGAGATCGTCACTTTGGGGGTTCAGATTCAGGTTCTGCCGTCTGTCTTCCTCTTGCTGCAAGATCGCAGTGAGATCATCGAACGTGGGTGCTTTCTCCCTTGCCAAGACTCCAGTGATGAAGGTTTGGAAATCATCACGCATCCCATTCATTGTAATTGCAACAAGATCTTCATCAACCACCGCCACTCCAATGGCCCCTAATCCATCTTTAACATCCTTAATTCGCGCTACAAATGTAGTAGAAGACTCTCTTTCGTCCATCTTCATCGAGAATAGCTTGCTTTTCAGAGCCAAAACTCTGTTTGTATTCTGGGTCTCATATAGATTCTTGATTTTCGTCCAGATCTCCGCGGACGATTTACAATCTCTGACGTGTGCAATAACATTGTCTTTCACAGACATCTTCAGCAGGACTTTGGCTTTTTTTTCTTGTTTTTCCCAGTCTTCCTTCTGTGTGGTTGCGGTCGGCTTTTGCTCGTTGCCTGTCACTATAGCCCATGCATTCGCACCTTCGAGCAGAGTCTGGATCTTGAACTTCCAGTTCGTGAAGTTAGACCCGTTGAGCTTACCAGACTCGTTAAGGTAAGATTCCATCGTATTACTCATTGTGAATCTACTTAACAACAACAAAAACAATACCTGTTAGATCGATCTGTCACCTTTGCCACCGATCTGCAGTGTCTGGCACTCCTGCTCCAATGAGCAAATTCGGCGTTTCCAACACAGCCGAAACAATGATCTAATCACAATTGATCCGATCCACCTCTCCCGGATTGATCTGCCACTTCGCCCATCCTGCTTTCCTTGCAGATCGCCAAACGAAGTCGAGGTTTCCCGCAGATCTTCTCTGGCACTTTCCCGATCTGTCTCTCCCGGACTTATTTGCAACTTCGCCGATCTGCTCCATTTGCAAACCGCCAAACGAAGTTCACGCTGTTGAGGGATCTCCTTGGTGCTACCCTGAGCGAAAAATCCGCGCTAATTAAAAATCTCTTAGAGTATAAAAATTGACGTGACTTTCCCGGTAAAATCCGCGCTTAGCGCGCTTTATCCCTCAAATTCCATGCTCCAGCGCTGTTTATCCCTCAAAATCCGCGCTCTAGCACGATTTATCCCTCAAAATCTGCGCTAATCCCTCTTCTGGCGCGACTGTCAGCGCAAAATCCGCGCTAATCGGCCTTTCTGCTCAGAAAAAAAAAAATTTCCGAGTCCGAGCCAGGTGTTCTGCAGTCCACCTGCTCAATCGAGCACAGAGCTCTCATGTACACACACAGCCACACAGGCACTTCAAGCCACACAGGCAATTCCGCCACACATGCAAGCTAGCTTCTACAGGCACTTCAGCCTCACAGGTGACAAAAGATCAGGCTCACTCAATCTGAGCTCTGATACCAAGATAAAATATGCACTGAATTGAAAAGAAAGAGATGTAGCTCTCAGGTGTGGCCTGCACCTGGAGACTACACTCACAAAACTTGAGAGATTTCTCTTGTTCACTCTATTCAATAATCAATCAAAAGATTACATCATTAAATACAATACTAGGAAATAGGAAGTTGCACCCAAACCCCATAACTATAGGAACTAATCCTAAACTAGGGAGAAAGTTACAACAATGTAACCATTTTCTCTATTAATATCAAAATAATATTAATTATTCTCAACTAAAACTCCGCAGGAACAATCACGTTTTATTATGTATGTAGCTATTTTGACACAAGAATGAAGATTCATAAGCAATTTACAGTATTTGAACCGAATTTCCGACATAGATAATTAAAACTTCAATATATTAATGTTGGTATTTTTCATTTAGATGTCGTCTTCGCACTACGAACTTGACTACGAATTTCTGGGGAATCTGCCGGGAAATCCATACACTCTACAAACCAACTTCTTTGCGAATGACATTGGGAATAGAGAACAAAGATTGAATCTATGATTTGATCCCATCGGCGGCTTCCATAACTATTCAATTCTTTGGAACCACAATCAAATCGTGTATGTGCTTATTCCTTATAACTGAAACAGATCATGAATTTATTTATAGTCTTTGTTTGTATTGTAATATATGTATATTTTGCATATTGTGAGCAGATTTTGGGTTGATTCTATCCCCATCAGGGTGTTCAAGAACAATGAAGAAACTGCAGGTATCCCATATCCGAATAGTCGACCAACGAAGATCCTCTCTACCCTTTGGAACCGGGAAAACTAGGTCACTGATGGAGGAAGAGTTAAAATAGATTGGAGTAAAGCTACTTTTGTGGCCTCTTACCAATCATTTGAAGTGAATGCATGCAGCGCGCCATCTAATTCATCTCTTCCATGTGCCAACAATTGGTGGGAACAGCCGGAATTTCAAAGCCTAGATGAATCTCAGCTGGGGAAACTTGATTGGGTTCGCAAAATTTACATGACTTACAATTACTGTCACGATACGTCCGGAAGGTTTTCTATGACTGAATGTGCATTTAATGGTTAATCAATCATACACGTTTCATAATAATGAATATTACACTATGGTCCGTGCCTGAATGAAAGTCGTACCAAAGAATTAGTTTTTCTGTTGTCTCAGTGTGGAAAAACGCTGTATCAATTTGAAAATACAAATGGACTTCCTGTTGGAAATTTTTAGTAATTTCAAACACAAAAGAACAAAGAACAATGTTTTGTTTTTCCACAGGATCTTAATACATGAAAGCTATAATTGATTTATAAGAAGACAGATATTTTCTCACATAAAAACACTTTGTATTCATTAATAAAAGACTTCTTGTTACAAACTTCTTCTTCTCAGAGAGGGATTTACACAAAAACATTTTGATTCCACACAAAAAAAATTATGTCTATGCCTCAACAATTTTACACTACTGTGTAAAAATTTCCTTTTACATTTACTGTTGTAAATAAAATAAATCTTACATTTACTGCAGTAAAATAAAACTCTTACATATCCCCTACTACATTCTTCACATTAAATTTCAATCAACAAAAACTACATTCGCCCTCTGCTTTGTTTTGCTGCATTCTTCACATTACATTTCAATCAACAAAAACTACATTCGCCCTCTGCTTTGTTTTTGTTTCGCACTGCTGTGCGTTTTTTCCCCTTGCATTACATTACACAACTCAAAAAAAATTACATTACATATGCAACAATAATAATAATAAAAAGCTTACATGTGTTTACTATGCCATACTTTTCGTACATGATAAAAAAACAATAAAATTAAAAGTCTTTTACCTATATTCTAATAACCGAAGTAATTACCATTAATTATTTTACTAAACTAAATACCATTAATTATTTTACTGAAGTAAGCTGCAATCAAACCCAAAACTTCACGTAATGTTCATGTATAGGCCTGAACATCAACTTTGGCTTAAATCAATGGTGGTTAGCCTTCCTTCCAATCGAATGGTTTGGAACAATATCACACGCCCCTTATTTGCTGAATGTTATGCTCCGGGAAAAAAATGGTTTTGAAAAAGTACATGAGCCATGTGTCTAAAGGTGTACAGTATTGGAGCCCCTTCGGAGAATACCACCTTTCAGTGAAAAGCAGTGTGATAAGGTTTGGTGGTTTTGTGAATTAAATGCAGCACGACAAGTTGAAATTATATTTTCAACACTCCCATTTAATTTCAACCGCTGGGTTATCAGTCATACCCAAACATTTCCTAAAAAATTCAGAACTTTTCTGTTCCAATAGCTTGGTCAAAATGTCCACAACCTGCTCTTGAGTTCTGCAATGTGGTAAAACAATTTCTCCATTGTTTATCAATTCCCTGATG
Organism: Pinus taeda; assembly: GCA_000404065.3. NCBI lineage: Eukaryota > Viridiplantae > Streptophyta > Pinopsida > Pinales > Pinaceae > Pinus > Pinus taeda. The sequence continues at coordinate 4,475 of APFE030572686.1, forward strand.
TAGTGAAACTTTGTGTCAATGTGTTTCGTTCTCTTTTGAAACATAGAATTCTTGGATAATGCAATAGCTGAGCTATTGTCACAAAAAATCATAGTTCACATAGAATTCTTGGATAATGTAATAGCTGAGCTATTGTCACAAAAAATCATAGTTCATTTTGCTTGCTCTTGGCCTAAGCTCCTTAACATCCTTCTCATCCAAACTGCTTGACATGTTGCTGCTATAGCTGCCACATATTCAGCCTCCGCTGTAGACAATGCTAGAATAGGCTATTTCTAGAAGCCCATGAAATAGCTCCTGAACCCATGTGAAAAACATAACCGAATGTGCTTTTCCGATCATCTACACTTTCAGCCCAATCACTATCAGTGTATCCAATTAATCCTGAACGTTCTGAAGTAGTATATAAAATGTCAAACCTTTTAGTACCTTTAACATACCTCAGAATTCTTTTTGCTGCCTGCCAATGGGCTTCTTTTGGTCTCTCCATGAATCTGGAAATTAAACTAACAACATGCATTATATCTGGCCTAGTTGCAGTCAAATACATAAGGCTGCCAACTATGCTCTTGTACAAACTAGGATCAAATTCCTTGCTGCTGTCCTCTTTGCTGAGTTTTAATCTCATCACTGTGGGAGTGATTGCTGTCTTATTCTCCTGCATATTAAATCTTTTCAACACTTCATTAACATATTTCTCTTGTGAGATAAAAATCCCATTTTCATTTTGATCTACTTCTATTCCTAAGAAGTATCTCAGCAAACCCATGTCAGTCATCTCAAATTCCTCTTTCATGACTCCTTTGAAATTCTCAATAAGATAATCATCATTACATGTGAAGATAACATCATCAACATATAACACAACAATTAGAATTTTACCATCTTTTTCTTTGATGTAGAGGGTGGGCTCTCCCTCACACTTTTCAAATCCATTTTCTTGTAGATAGGAATCTATCCTGTTGTACCATGTTCTTGGTGCTTGTTTCAGCCCATAAAAGCTTTCTTCAATCTGCACACTTTGTGCTCTTAGCCTTTCTTTTCATAGCCTGGAGGTTGTTCAATGTAAACCTCTTCCATTAACACTCCATTTAGAAACGCTGACTTCACGTCCATTTGGTAAATTTTCCACTTGTTTTGTGCTGCTATGGACAACACTGCTCTCACGGTTTCCATTCTAGCAACCGGTGCGAAAGTTTCCTCATAATATTTCCCATATTGCTGCTCATATCCTTTGACAAGAAGTATTGTCTTGTGTCTTTCTATTTTGCCTTCAACATTACTTTTGGTCTTATAAATCCATTTAACTCCAATGACTTCTTTTCCTTTTGGCAGTTCAACTAAATTCCATGTCTTGTTTCTTTCTATGGCATTGATCTCCTCATCCATAGCTTCTATCCATTTTCTATCCTTAATTGCATCTTCGAAATGAATAGGGTCATCAACATGACAATATAATGCAAACAAATAATTCATACCTTCATTTGCTGCCTCTTGTTCATAAATATCACTTAAATTTCTGAACTTCTTACCTCTTTCATTCAGTGTAAAAGTGCTTGAAGATGCACTTGAATTTCCTCCTTGTGGTGTGCTTAGAGAAGCACTTTCATTTCTCCTCAAGGGTGTTTCTTACTGTCCTTGTGTTGGCACTGCTGTTTGGGGATGTATTTCAGCCATTTCCTCATCATCTTCATCATGAGACAAACATTTTTTAACATTCACTATTTTCTCTATGCTTCCATCCCAAGCTTCCTCCTTAGTGAACTGAACATCTCTACTCACAAAAAACTTCTTGGTAGATGGGATATACAACCTGTAAGCTTTGGATTCCTCACTGTATCCAATGAAAATACATTTCTTTCCTTTTCTGTCCAAATTCCTCCTTAGCTGATCTAGAATGTGTGCATAAGCCACACATCCAAAAACTTTCATGTGGGTGACTCCTTGCTTTCTCCACTCCATGCTTCTTTCGATACTCTGTTCATCACTACTTTTGTAGGGCATCTATTCAAAATGTATGCTGCATAATGTACAACTTCAGCCCAATAATCATTTGGCAAATGCTTTACATTCAACATGCTCCTCGCCATATCCATGATTATCCCGTTATTCCTTTCAACAAATCCATTTTGCTGCAGAGTGTACCTTGTGGTAAACTTCTTATGAATTCCATTTTCTCTACAAAAACGTAGATATTCCTTGGAGATATACTCACCTCCTCTATCAGTTCTCAGAACTTTGATATGTAGCCCACTTTGGTTTTCTACAAGTGCTTTGAAATTTCGAAATTTTTCAAACACTTCACTTTTGTTCTTCATGAAATAAACCCAAGTTTTTCTATTAAAATCATCGATGAATGTTAGCATATGCTACCTGCAAGTGATGGAGTTTGCATCGGTCCACATACATCTGAGTGAACGATCTCTAAGGGTGCCTTTGCCCTTATGCTTTTCCCTGATGGAAAACTTTCTCTATGTTGTTTCCCCAAGATACAACCTTCACAAAGGCTGTCCGGTTTTTCTATCAATGGTAATCCTCTTACCATTTCTTTTCTACTCAACAAGTTAAGACCTCCAAAGTTGAGATGTCCAAATCTCAAGTGCCACAACCAATTTTCATCATTTGGTACGCTTTGGAAAGCCTCTTGTGTCACTGCTGCTATTATTTCTTTATTTTTCAAATCTGCCTTTATTCTGGGAGGGAACATCCTGTTCCTTGTCATCTTCACTTCAGCAATACATCGTTTGCTGGGTGCTCTATCCATGATGGTGCATGCATCATTCACAAATAAAACATTGTACCCCTTTTGAACAAACTGACCAATACTCAAGAAGTTACATTTCATTCCAAGAACATAATAGACATCTGCTATGGTTTTCTTTTCACCTTTCTTTGTAAATATTTTAACTTCTCCTTTTCCCATAACATAAATTTTACTATTAGTCCCAAGTGTGACTTGTGATTTCACATTTTGATCTAATTTAGAAAACATGGCTATGTTTCCTGTCATATGGTTACTGCAATCGGAGTCTAGAAACCATATATCATCACTCTTTGTTTCAGCCATATTACAAGCTATCAACACATTATCTTCGCTGATATTTTCTCTAGTTATATTTGCACTAGATCTATTATTCATATTATGTTACTTCTTCCTACATTCATTGGCATAATGCCCATATTTTTTACAATAATAACATTGGACATTGGATTTATCATAGCTTTGTCCTTGAGCATGATGTCGTCCACTTTGTTGACTGCTGCCTTGGCCTTGGTTCTGATTTGGATTGCTGCCTCTTTCTTGAGCATTTGATGGATTGTTTCTTCCACCTTTGTTTTGGCTTCTGCCTCTTCCTCTCTTGCTTCCTCTGCCTTGACCTCTTCCTCTTCCAAAAGACATCTAGGTCTTAAAGGCTTGCTCTAGAGATGAGTTTTCATTTCTACTCAACCTCTGCTCATGTGTTATCAGTGATGCATGTAGCTCATCAAATGAGAAGTTTGAGAGATCCTTTGTTTCTTCTATGCTGGTGACAATCACATCAAACTTTGAGGGTAGGATCCTCAATAGTTTCTCCACAATCCTCCTTTCTTCAATAATTTCTCCATGAGTCCTTATCTGTGTGACTAGACCAATCACATGTGTGAAGAATGAGTCAATATTGTTTGACTCCTTCATGCATAGGTTCTCAAAATCTCTCCTCAGCAATTGTAGTTTTGCTGTCTTCGCTTTCTCCATGCCTTGATAGGCTGTCTTGAGAGTTTTCCATGTTTCTTTGGATGTCTTGGCTATTGTTATCCTTGAAAACACACTCTCATGCACTGCTTGATACAAAAATACGAGGGCTTTGGAATCCTCCTTCCTATTGCTCTTCAACAGATCTTTCTCTCTATGAGTTAATCTGTTAAACTCATTTTCATCTGTTGGTTCTTCAAAACCATCTTGAACTAATTCCCATAAATCTTGAGAAGCAAACATGGCTCTCATGGTTATTTCCCAATAGTCATAGTTTTTCCCATTAAATTGTGGGAGCTGTGTATTAAACATACCCATGCTAGTGCTGGTACTGGCCATTCTCGCACTCTAAACTATGATTCAAATCCCTGACTGTGTTTTTTTAAAATAACTCACTGTTTCTTCAGCACGAACACAAAAAACTAATCTAAGAAATACCTGGATCCTTTCTTCACTGAGTCTTCACTCGGCTGGAGAAGTGTCACATACCCCGAAAACCTCGCATGTAAAAGTAGGGAGTTAAATTTTCTTTATACAAATTACCCACAAGTAATTATCCAAATCACAACTCCTCAATTCCTCAATAACCATTAGATATAATGTTCATTAATACATCAAGTAAATAGCAGTAAAAGACAATAAGTTGCATAACCAATTGCATAACCATTAACCACCAATGTGGTAGTGTAATAACGTAAATTGTCTCATGAACCTTGCATCCATTTTATGATTTTCCTTTACCATACAAATTAATCACATACTTTGGACACTATGATTATCACATCAAATAAAGATTCATCATCATCAAGGATTCAACATCATCAAACCGACGCAACAGGCAATCACACCATTGAACACCGATATACCCTGGAAACCCCGTAGGGTGAAAACCAGCAAACGTTTAATTTTATTATTAAACGCTCGTGAGGTTTTTCACCCCTCACTCAATGGCTCATAAGGGATTCCATCCCTTAACCATTGTTATGAAATCATTACAATGAATTATCATTAAGTTATTACATAACTAGCTAAAAGCTAATACATTTTCCATGAAACCCTTTCCTTACATACCGCCACATGCAACATTCCTTGTGGCGTGATTGTTCTAGCAATGGACAATCCTGCAACTCTAACTCATCTGCATGGCCCATTAATCCTTTTCCTGCCACAATGTTAAACATCACTTTTCTTTGGCTCCAACCGCCATCGTTTCCTGTCAATGATGTCATCAACAAGCTTTGACCACAAAATTATATACCATATTAATGAATCAATAATCAACCTCTAAAAGAGATCTTTTAACATCTACTCATCTGCATGACCAAGCATAACATACTAATTAACTAGTACATATGTTCAAGTAAATTTTTATTCTACTTTTCACAATGCTTATTCACGCTAATGCCTATTTCTCTTTAGGAGAACTAATCATTAGTTTTACAAGTCCATGTTTCCCTTTAAAACATACAACACATTAGTTTACAAGTCCATGTTCTCATTATCAACATTGACATCATGATTACATTTATAAATAATCATATTAACTAGCACTGCACATATTCTTAAAGGGCACAATCACTAAGGCATTCCTTTGAAGGGACTAACTAAAATATCAGTTATAATCTTCTTGCATGAAAATTTACATAAACTTTGTCAAAAGAACTAGTCCCTTAGCTATCACTTTTGATGTATGCGAATATATAAAGCATTCTCACACAACCTGTAGCCTTTTCCTGCATGCGAACATATATCCTTTCTAAAGAAAGCTAACACAAATCTCGTGTGCATACACATCTCATTCAACAAGAAGCTAAGATAATAGTTATGTGAGCATAATAGTAATCACCTATCATTTTCCTAAAGAAATATGGCCCAATAATTCTTCTAGCAATACAAAGAATATATCTTTAGAACACATTGACTATTCTTTACGCATCCAGTAGCTTATCATAAGAGCCATCATAAGAGCCCTCATTGAAAGTATGCAAAACCTAATCCCTTTTTCTAGAATTCTATCAACATTTCATGTAAACAATTACATACTTCTTTCTTAAGGGAAGTCATTATAACCTCATTTCACTATATTCCTATATGAAGGATTCTCAAGCTTCCCTTTCGAGAAATTATTAAAGATATCCATCTTTATGCATAAAAATCAAGATACAAAAACAAGGTTAACTTACCCTTTATCCATCAAAATCAAGAAGTCAACACAACTCTTCTAACAAGACAATCTTTCAAGAGATTATATTTTTCAAGAAAATTAACATGGCCACTTTCTCTACGTACACACAAAATCACAATAGCTAACCGTACGTGCATGCAACATGTGTCTTTCCTAACACAATTACTTTTACTTCAATGCACATAATCTTTTCATTAAACAAGTAGGGTTCTTGATATGATATGAACACTATTCATATGTCTTTTAAGAGTAGGAAACTCTATTTTTGTTTCAAGAGATTTCACATAAAAGCCATCATTTTCATACATGAAGTATACACACTTTTCTAAAATGAAACTATATTTATGTGTATATAACACATACTCTTTCTTCAAGAAAGTTAGAAGAGAATATCTATGTGCCTAGAAGCACATCATTAGCTATCTCTATCATGCATGTAATGCATAGTTATTTTACTAGAACTTACAAACCAGCTAGTATCATAATGCAATAAGCATATATATCTTTTTCAAGAAACTTCTATTAAATAAAAATACATATTTTAATTCAAGAAAACTTGGCCACTTTTCACGCTATGTCCTCAGGACGTTTATATGCCTCATCTTCTTTTCTCAAGAAGATACCTTGGCTATATTAAGCAAGGATTTTATTCCAAGAAAATGACAACAGACAAGCATTTCACACACAAAACTCAAGTGCAGTCTTTCTAATAGGAACTGCATATTTTCTTTGCCAAGAAAACATACAAAACAATCAATCTTTAAATGCATGCATTAACACATTTTCTTTACCAAGAAAATCTATAAAAGAATCATTCTTTTACTGCATGCATTCAAATACTTTCTCTACCAAGAAATCATATAAAATATTCCTACATGTTCTTCAAGAAAAGTGAGCAAGATACTTATCTTTTCCTTTGGCAGCCTCCTTGCCTCCATCCTGTCGGAACTATGTATATTATATGTATGATAACACCAGCCACAAACTGAACTTTAGTGGTTATGGTGTCGAGACTAAAGGGTCCGAATCCCGCTATAACAACCCAAAATCACCAAAAGGGAGACATCGAGGAGATAGCCGGCTGTTGAAGATATGTTGACAATAACACTGTTGTGCCATTACTTTTTGTTTTGTTAGCCCTCCTAAAGGGCCTGGTGTCGTGGCCCCATTTTCCTCCTCGCCACCAACTGCTGTTCTGAGTTCATTTCTTCCCAAAGCTGTCCGAGAGAAAGCATCATCGAACCAGGTTCACTACTAGGAGACAGCTTCATCACGCCTGGAAAATCTCAGGCGACAACTTCCTCACGCCTGGGTTATAATCATTGATGTAACAACAATCAAATTTCATGCCCATAAGCATGTAGGATGCCCAGTTAGATTGTCGAATGGAATCACCATACTCCTCAGCAAGTGGGAGGGTTCTTCCCTTACCAAATCAATACTCGTTCCTCACTTGTCCATTACTAGACAGAGGATCTAATGCTTAAGAAATCGTATGTAGTGATCATCGGAGGCGAGGATGGTTTCCTCCCTTTATTGCCGAGGTAAACCCTCCATCGAGTTGAGAGTAAAAACCGTTCACGGTGCGATGGGTGTGGGAGGTAGTTACCTTCCACGAGTTCAGACTATTTCTCAAAGCTTCTTTTTCATTCTCCGTTTTCGGCATATTTTCAAGATACAAGGGTGAAAACGGTTGACTTCTCGCCCCATAGCCCAACACGTCCATCAGTATTATATGGGAAAGAGCACACCTGTAGCAGCAAAAGTGTAACAGACCTCTCCAACTACTTCACACGTTAAAGATTCATTTAATGCACTCCCGAGAAAGCGGTGAGGCATCTTGTAATGTTGGAGTCTCAGCGCTAATCCACACTTCCTTGATTTCAAATTTTACAAATAGCAGGAATTAGTTTTGTAACTAATTCGTAATTTAAAAATTACCTTTACACCAAGTTATTACGATAGGGATATTACATACTCCCCCCCTTAACAAGAACACCGTCCTCGGTGTTCATCTCTCGTTGAGAACTTGGGTTATTACTTATGATATAACCTTCTAAGCCACACAAAAAGGATTATCCTTCCTCTTTAAAATCAAAGATTTCATTTCAAGAAATGACAACAACAAAATTGTAATGGTATAATCATAAGAAAGATAAATACTCATAAGCATTCATAATTGCAAAAATATGCAAGTTCTATTTTCCATTACTTGACCTGTATCCAAATTCATAATATATAAAGACAAATCTCTATATGGACTCACCATTACTTACCAATTACTCTTGAAAACCATGAGTACTTTCACGTAAGCATTTTAATAGTGGTTGGACAACCCATCAACCCTCCATGGTAAGTAATTCCTGTTATGTATGACTAACAAATTCAATCGCATTAGTCACAATAGTTCGAGTCAAATGAGATACTTTTAACTATCAATCAATTGTGCAATGTTAAATGACTTTTAAATCATAGTACTTTTACAAGTACCTTAAAGAGCTCATCACTGCTCCACAAGCACACTGAAATGATTCTCACTAAGGACATCCACAGAGTACTTCAAAAAGTACCAAAAGAGCACCTAGCTCTCTAATCATCAAAACAGTCAATCACTGCATCAAGTGAAAATTTTCTTAATCCCTACCAAGACGTTCACAAGATTAATAATACAACAAAGGAATTAAAATTTCCAATAACTCATTATTGAGCACTAAGCTCTTTTCCTGTTAAATGTGCATAACATATTTCACACAACTATATGTAAAATTCAATTTTAACACAACATATAGCCAATTAGTTAATTCCTTTAGCTATGAGAACCACAATAGGCTAAAGAATTCCCAACCCATGGAAACTGGTTTCCACAACCAAATCGAGTCATTTTCACATCCAGACAGTTTCTTTGATAGAGACCTTACCAGGCCTATCATGGAATTCCACTGGCCAACCAGCTCAAGAATTCTAGGAAAAGGAAATCTGGGCAGACAAGTGCCATCAACCCCTCCGGGCAGGTAATTGCCATCAACCCAAATCCGGGCAGACAAGTACCATCAACCCCTCTGGGCAGGTAACTGCCATCAACCCAAGGCATTCTAGCCTTTCACAATCCGGGCAGACAAGTACCATCAACCCCTCCGGGCAGGTAACTGTCATCAACCCAAGGCATTCTAGCCGTTCACAATCTATCTGCAACTGTCTGGCATGTTAAATTTCTTGTTATCACTCTTTCCCAAAGTAATTTACATAATGAACCATATAATCATTATCATTAACCAAAACAAACATGCATGTATATGATGCATCTACACTTAACCCTCGACATGGGTCCACAACATCTAGATTGATAAGAAACACAACTGACATACATGTTGTATGCATTCTGATTTCCAATGACACAATCATGCATATCATATAACATTATTCTTTCTCATTTATAATTGCAATTCACATTGCAATGATTTATGTGATGAGTTTTGTTGTTGCCATTAAGCTACCTCTACTTAATCCCATTAGCAACGTTAGTTATAAATATGCATCAATTAACAAGTATTCAATTTCCAAAATTTTTGCATGCATACAATATCATCATGTATAAAATCATATGCAAGTATAATTGTCAACAATAGTTGAGTTAATGATCTAAACATTTCCAATTTCCCATAGTCTGTTGTCTGAATCCAAATCGTCATTAATGGTGTATTATCTTACGTTTACTATGGCCAGCATTGGCCATGCATCATTAATATAATTAAGCATAATCAAGGTGTTCTGACCACCCTTGGTTCAACATACATAACTAACTAATTATACTACCCTTGTCGGAAGCAATTCTTCTACTTATGAAATTAGAAGCATGATCCCCTAAGTGTCACACATGCACCAGAGTTACCACTTGATGTTAGATGCAGCAACTATCTTATCACTACTATGTGACCATTTCAAAATAATGACTTCAAGGAGACATTACGAAAATCATTAACATCAACACACTTTAGTTATCATTTTCCAATTCTTTAAGCATGTTTAGAGGAATACTCACATGCACATCAAGTGCTATCTCCAGATTTAGTGTCTTCTTCAGGATTCTGGCAATCAAAGCTTGCGCTATTTGGTCATCACCAGACTCAGCGATTCTTTTCCCCTTTCTGTTTGTCCCTACAGCATGGTCTTCTTCCTTCTCCTTGCTTCCTTTTCCTTTGGAAGCATCTATAGTTGGGAAAGGTAGTTAGAGTTTACTGACAACTGCATTAACACAGGTAGTCTATTTATGAATAATTATCACATGTAATTATACCATGAATGGGTCCTAGAAATGTTACCCACTGAACATGCCTCTACAATTAACTTTATATTGGAATGCAACATGCATAAGAAATCCGTCATTCCCATAGTAGAGATAAATTCAACCATCATTAAATAGATGCTCAAATGATTTTTATCTCACAACAATTAATGATTAACATAAACACATACCGTGCTAGTGAATCTTAAAGAATTAGAGGGAAATATCATTAAGTCTATTAAGACATAAGCATATACTATTCATCAAGCATTCTCATGGTGAATAAAATTAAGAACTCTTCTCATAAACAACTGGAACTATAGCACAGAGAGAGTAAAAATCATCATACACACATTCCACGCGTGTGACACCAATCAAACCATCACTTGTTTACGAATTGTAATAATATTAAATCCAATGCAATTAAGGCATATAAGTTCTATTGGTTAGTCATACAATACTAACCAATCTCAACTACCAATCATCTTCATGCATCTATGACAAGACTGAATCAAAAATTAGTTATTACAATCAAGTCTCACTACTTATTGTATATTTCCAATATCTAAAGGGGTTCTTACAACGTCCTTTTAAAACACTATATCATCAAATCCAAGGACATCCCCGTATTTTACTTTCATGCATTGACCCATTAAAATTAGTTCATTGCAACTTCAATCTTTGTTTAATAAATGCATCATTGTTATTGCCATATTTGCAAATCAAGAGTGGGTAGTTGATTGTCACTTTCATCAATGGGTGTTCAATATTGTTCATAAGTGTAATGAGTGTTCAATATTGTTCTTAAGTGCGACAAAGGTTTCATTGTCTTTTATCCTCATCAGGAATACAATGTCATGAACATAGTTATGCAACAACTTTATTACTTACTACTCAAAGCAGTTATAAACATGAATCACACATATCATGCTGAAAGTAGTGTACTACATAAATCAATATGTGAATGGTTAAACACATACCTGAGTTAATGCCACTGGTGGCGTACCTCAATTTCTTCTCCGCTTACCAATTCCCAAAGGCGCCAGTACTGCAACCTTTAGCTCTGATACCACTTGTCACATACCCGGAAAACCTCGCATGTAAAAGTAGGGAGTTAAATTTTCTTTATACAAATTACCCACAAGTAATTATCCAAATCACAACTCCTCAATTCCTCAATAACCATTAGATATAATGTTCATTAATACATCAAGTAAATAGCAGTAAAAGACAATAAGTTGCATAACCAATTGCATAACCATTAACCACCAATGTGGTAGTGTAATAACGTAAATTGTCTCATGAACCTTGCATCCATTTTATGATTTTCCTTTACCATACAAATTAATCACATACTTTGGACACTATGATTATCACATCAAATAAAGATTCATCATCATCAAGGATTCAACATCATCAAACCGACGCAACAGGCAATCACACCATTGAACACCGATATACCCTGGAAACCCCGTAGGGTGAAAACCAGCAAACGTTTAATTTTATTATTAAACGCTCGTGAGGGTTTTCACCCCTCACTCAATGGCTCATAAGGGATTCCATCCCTTAACCATTGTTATGAAATCATTACAATGAATTATCATTAAGTTATTACATAACTAGCTAAAAGCTAATACATTTTCCATGAAACCCTTTCCTTACATCCCGCCACATGCAACATTCCTTGTGGATTGATTGTTCTAGCAATGGACAATCATGCAACTCTAACTCATCTGCATGGCCCATTAATCCTTTTCCTGCCACAATGTTAAACATCACTTTTCTTTGGCTCCAACCGCCATCGTTTCCTGTCAATGCTGTCATCAACAAGCTTTGACCACAAAATTATATACCATATTAATGAATCAATAATCAACCTCTAAAAGAGATCTTTTAACATCTACTCATCTGCATGAGCAAGCATAACATACTAATTAACTAGTACATATGTTCAAGTAAATTTTTATTCTACTTTTCACAATGCTTATTCACGCTAATGCCTATTTCTCTTTAGGAGAACTAATCATTAGTTTTACAAGTCCATGTTTCCCTTTAAAACATACAACACATTAGTTTACAAGTCCATGTTCTCATTATCAACATTGACATCATGATTACATTTATAAATAATCATATTAACTAGCACTGCACATATTCTTAAAGGGCACAATCACTAAGGCATTCCTTTGAAGGGACTAACTAAAATATCAATTATAATCTTCTTGCATGAAAATTTACATAAACTTTGTCAAAAGAACTAGTCCCTTAGCTATCACTTTTGATGTATGCGAATATATAAAGCATTCTCACACAACCTGTAGCCTTTTCCTGCATGCGAACATATATCCTTTCTAAAGAAAGCTAACACAAATCTTGTGTGCATACACATCTCATTCAACAAGAAGCTAAGATAATAGTTATGTGAGCATAATAGTAATCACCTATCATTTTCCTAAAGAAATATGGCCCAATAATTCTTCTAGAAATACAAAGAAGATATCTTTAGAACACATTGACTATTCTTTACGCATCCAGTAGCTTATTATAAGAGCCATCATAAGAGCCCTCATTGAAAGTATGCAAAACCTAATCCCTTTTTCTAGAATTCTATCAACATTTCATGTAAACAATTACATAATTCTTTCTTAAGGTAAGTCATTATAACCTCATTTCACTATATTCCTATATGAAGGATTATCAAGCTTCCGTTTCGAGAAATTATTAAAGATATCCATCTTTATGCATAAAAATCAAGATACAAAAACAAGGTTAACTTACCCTTTATCCATCAAAATCAAGAAGTCAACACAACTCTTCTAACAAGACAATCTTTCAAGAGATTATATTTTTCAAGAAAATTAACATGGCCACTTTCTCTACGTACACACAAAATCACAATAGCTAACCGTGCGTGCATGCAACATGTGTCTTTCCTAACACAATTACTTTTACTTCAAAGCACATAATCTTTTCATTAAACAAGTAGGGTTCTTGATATGATATGAACACTATTCATATGTCTTTTAAGAGTAGGAAACTCTATTTTTGTTTCAAGAGATTTCACATAAAAGCCATCATTTTCATACATGAAGTATACACACTTTTCTAAAATGAAACTATATTTATGTGTATATAACACATACTCTTTCTTCAAGAAAGTTAGAAGAGAATATCTATGTGCCTAGAAGCACATCATTAGCTATCTCTATCATGCATGTAATGCATAGTTATTTTACTAGAACTTATAAACCAGCTAGTATCATAATGCAATAAGCATATATATCTTTTTCAAGAAACTTCTATTAAATAAAAATACATATTTTAATTCAAGAAAACTTGGCCACTTTTCACGCTATGTCCTCAGGATGTTTATATGCCTCATCTTCTTTTCTCAAGAAGATACCTTGGCTATATTAAGAAAGGATTTTATTCCAAGAAAATGACAACAGACAAGCATTTCACACACAAAACTCAAGTGCAGTCTTTCTAATAGGAACTGCATATTTTCTTTGCCAAGAAAACATACAAAACAATCAATCTTTAAATGCATGCATTAACACATTTTCTTTACCAAGAAAATCTATAAAAGAATCATTCTTTTACTGCATGCATTCAAATACTTTCTCTACCAAGAAATCATATAAAATATTCCTACATGTTCTTCAAGAAAAGTGAGCAAGATACTTATCTTTTCCTTTGGCAGCCTCCTTGCCTCCATCCTGTCGGAACTATGTATATTATATGTATGATAACACCAGCCACAAACTGAACTTTAGTGGTTATGGTGTCGATACTAAAGGGTCCAAATCCCGCTATAACAACCCAAAATCACCAAAAGGGAGACATCGAGGAGATAGCTGGCTGTTGAAGATATGTTGACAATAACACTGTTGTGCCGTTACTTTTTGTTTTGTTAGCCCTCCTAAAGGGCCTGGTGTCGTGGCCCCATTTTCCTCCTCACCACCAACTGCTGTTCTGAGTTCATTTCTTCCCAAAGCTGTCCGAGAGAAAGCATCATCGAACCAGGTTCACTACTAGGAGACAGCTTCATCACGCCTGGAAAATCTCAGGCGACAACTTCCTCACGCCTGGGTTATAATCATTGATGTAACAACAATCAAATTTCATGCCCATAAGCATGTAGGATGCCCAGTTAGATTGTCGAATGGAATCACCATACTCCTCAGCAAGTGGGAGGGTTCTTCCCTTACCAAATCAATACTCGTTCCTTACTTGTCCATTACTAGACAGAGGATCTAATGCTTAAGAAATCGTATGTAGTGATCATCGGCGAGGATGGTTTCCTCCCTTTATTGCCGAGGTAAACCCTCCATCGAGTTGAGAGTGAAAACCGTTCACGGTGCGATGGGTGTGGGAGGTAGTTACCTTCCACGAGTTCAGACTATTTCTCAAAGCTTCTTTTTCATTCTCCGTTTTCGGCATATTTTCAAGATACAAGGGTGAAAACGGTTGACTTCTCGCCCCATAGCCCAACACGTCCATCAGTATTATATGGGAAAGAGCACACCTGTAGCAGCAAAAGTGTAACAGACCTCTCCAACTACTTCACACGTTAAAGATTCATTTAATGCACTCCCGAGAAAGCGGTGAGGCATCTTGTAATGTTGGAGTCTCAGCGCTAATCCACACTTCCTTGATTTCAAATTTTACAAATAGCAGGAATTAGTTTTGTAACTAATTCGTAATTTAAAAATTACCTTTACACCAAGTTATTACGATAGGGATATTACACCCAGGATCTGATCAGTTTACTGGTAGTATGGAGCGATATTGAGACGTGTGTTAATGAAAAATAGAAGTGACAAGCTTGTTTACGACAAATATATTCTTTAAAGACAATTCGAGGATGTCTTCGAGCTTTTCGAACATTAACGAGGCTAAAGCCTCTACATGGCTTTGAGACAACAGTTCGACCAATTGTTTTGAAGAAATTATCACTTTGATCTCCTGGACATTTCTGGAATTCTCTGTCTGAAATATGTTATGGGCTACTGCAACATCTGGTATGGCGTGCCTTGCCCATATTGACTCCTTAGAGGTGATTATACCTCGAAATTGTAGCATTTTTTTTGAACAGATCTGTTAGAGGAAAGGCCATCGTCGTGACCACAGGCTACCCAGCGTCGCGGTATGACGTGTACTGTGAAGCTATCTCGCAGAGTTAAAAATAAAAATTAAATTTTAAAATTATGATTTTTTTTAATATATATATATAATATATACATTTAATAGTTTTAATATTTTTATTTATAATTTATTTTCCACCATTCCTCCTTATATAAAAAAAGTTATGTTACATGCATAAATGTTTAAACGTATATGTTTGTTGAGATTTTAGGTTTGTATTTCACTTAAAAAAGATGAGAGTGGATGATATTATTATAGATACAATAGATAAACAGAGTTATACAATTCTGGTTGAAAGTAAATTTGGTTTATTATTATTATTTAATTTTAAAATCATGATATTATAATAGAATATTATTTAACTTATAATATGATAAAAGTAAATATGGTTTATATTGTTATTTGATTTTAAAGTTACTGGTAAGTGAGATACCAAATTGATATATGCAAATTTTTAGTTTGTTGGACAAGAAAGTCAGCTTAGCTGAACTATTAAACATACATATTCTACACCTTCTCATTTTGAATGAAAATATAATCTTTTAAGAAGAAACACATTCGCTTACCCATTAAACCCACTCAAATTATATACATACAATCTTAACTTAAACACAATTTAATACCAATATTCAAATTAATCTTAACCTTAAAACTATTTTAATACACATTAAAATTAACGTCAACCTAAAAACAATCTACTATTTAAAATATGTAGACTTTTATTAACAAATTCAGGTTTCTTTCGGCCATTTCAGGTTTCTTTGGCATGCAAACTTTTACTGACGCATTTCAGGTTTCTTTGTGCAGTTTCTTGCTTCTTTATCATGCAATCGTGTCAATTTAGCATAAAAATTCAATTATAATTGCACTTAATTCTACGACTTTCCAGGTAATGTCATTAGTTATCTGGCTGGTCGCTTCACATAGTCACCTTGATCTGGTCTTTTCCAATTACTCTTGGTTTCTAGACCATATTTACCTAAGCAAAAGATAAAATTCAAACTACCAATTAATTGCGTTAATTGATAGCAAGTCCATCAACCTCTATGCGATACAGCACTTTCTTCACCAAAGATCGCAGCAAAGGTGGTCTGTGAAGATAATTTTGCTACATGGTTGAAAAATCCAAAGTCACGCCCCACCAATAAAATATTGTTGTAGCATCCTTAAAGCAAGCATAACTATACCATTTAGTTTAAAGCAACCATCACAATCCTGTGTTTTTAAAGCAAAGATAATTATACTGCTAATTCAATGTGTCGAATCAGTTAAAAATTTGCACGTTGCATACAAAAATATGGAGATGGAGAAGCATATCTGTAAGGCCACTAACCAAAAGTCTCTCGATGTTTGTCTGTGAAATAGATTTCAAATTAATTGAGCTTGTTTTTCACGTGACTTGTTATTTTAGGGTTACCGTAGCGGTGCACATACATCATCGTTTTGTTTCAATTCCATGCAAAATTTGGAGAGTTGGATCCAAACGATTCCGCATCCAAATTGTTTTGAGTCTTTGGAGTCAAAAGAATGGACCATTGAGCTTGAAGGCTCTCCTCTCGCTGGCTCGCTTGGGCCAACATTGGCTTTAGTATTCATAGTAGGCATGCCTCGAGTAACTTGGCGCGGGGTGGGAATTTGACTTGCCAACCTCTATTCCACATGAATCACATATTGAACTGCCCCGAACCCATGGCATTCTCACACTTTTCAATTGTCACAGAGACGATGAAGGAGGAATTTGCCAGAGAATAAGGAATGTAGAAGCGGGCAGTGGGATGCGCATGATGCACACAAACTCCGCCTCTGGCTTGCCCCCTTCCCCTACCCATGCCACTTTTGGTGGCTGGATAGTTCGACACATCCGAGGAGGGGTCCAGAGTGGTGGAGGATTGCTGGTGGGTGGCTCGACCACGTGAACCACCACATCTCCTCCGCATTCTCAGCCTTTCTCTCGCCACATTTATGGGATTATGATTGATAAACAGAGGAGGGAGGGCAGGGCAGAGAAACGACTGAGGGGCATGTGCGCAGAGAAAAACCGAGACTGAGCCTGATTAAAGCTTTGAGCGCAAGGACCTGGAGCCTAATGGAAGCTGGAGATGGTGAAGGCGATTGAAGGCCACCAAAGATAGATTAACAGGGAAGAACTCTCAGCATGAACTAGAGTCGAAAGGAAGCAAGTGGTAGAGCTATCACTCGGAGAATCGCCCGGGACAACAGCCTTGATGGAGCCGAAGGCATGCGTTCAAACAACGGGAGTGAGGATCAAACTAAGAGCCATAGTGCCAATAACCAGGAGCATGGAAGGCAGTGTTAATGCTGCCATTAAGAGGTTTGTACGAGGCCATTTTTCCAACCCATGACACTTACACCTGGCGTAGTTGGGCTGCCACTTGCCCACCTTGCGTGCCTCCATCGTACCTGTATACCTGTCAATCACCCGCATCCGGGAGTAATGGTAGTCATTTTATTTATTAAGTATGTTTAACTTATTTTATTTGTTTAAATTTCTAAGTTTTATTAAATTTAAATTTACAAAAAGTTTGATTAATAATTATATTGATAAAATTAAATTTTATAATATTATTAAAGATAAAAAAGTTATTCTATAATTATTTAAAAAATATTTTAACAACAATTAAGGATAAAAAATAAAAGTAATCGAAATTAGTTATATATTTTTAATTTTTTATTTATTAAGAAAAAATGTTATTTATTTTTTATACTATTTTTTGTGCTGCCTTTTATATTAGGTTTCTCTTTTAAATTTGCAACTTAATTTAAATTAAAATATATACTATTTAAATAATTTATCTATATTCTTTTTTTCAAATAATATTATTTAACAGTATATTGTATATATCTCCTAATCACTCTCTTCTTTTTTTAATTAATCATATTTTAAAATCAACACAATATGATATTCTGTTTCTCAAAATTATATGTTAATATTATAATATAACTAAGTATTGCATTACCTTAGTATTACCATGGTTATCCTCTAAGATTTGATGATCTAAGAAATCTTGACGATCATGGGTGGTGAGGGTCTAGGGTTGGTAAATTTATGGGCTAATTCTCGGAGGGGTAGCTGAATGAAAGATAGTGTTAGCCTTGTGTGCATATGCTTGCGCTTGGTACCCTGGGGACCACAACCACCATGTCCTAGAAACTCTAGATGTATTTTTTTGGCATAATGCAGTAATAAAAAAAACCAAACACATAAGGTAAGGCCCAACATTCCATGAGGGAAGGTAAAGAAAAGGAGAATACCAAAGAGAGGAATAAGTTGTAAGTTGTTGAACAAACAGGGTAGGCTAAGAAAACTCAAGATAACAGGACATGGAAACAGAGAGGTATGAAAAAATTCTTGGGAATGGTCACTCTTTGTCTAGATGCAACGCAAAACATGTTGCAATGCAGGCCACCAAGTGATAAAATGAAACAAACCAAACTTCAACTCATAGTTACATGGCTGAAATAAGTAAAAATGCAGCTAGGAGGAACATAGAGTACTTTAATGGAATCAACCCATGATGCTCAAACGGTGAATTGCACCTATGCTGAAGACAGGCTGGCTACTTCTATAGCTATAACTGCTAACTTTGGAGAAAGCCACATAATCTAGTGCATAATGTCCTCAAAACATACATAGTCAATAACTAATCCACCATTCATCTTCCCCTAGGAGAACGAAATCAATTTGTATATATGAATCAAGCTAAGAATCATGTAGGTATAATACTCCTGAGCTCCATTGTTTAAGGAAGGCAACCTTGATTTAGAAAGAGGAAGAGTCGTGTTGGCACAATGCTCCTAAGCTCCATTGTTTAAGGAAGGCAACCTCAATTTAGGAGAAGGAAGATGTGGAGCCCTTGAATTTACAAGAGTTTCTCCACATGTAGACCCATCCATTCTAGATAGCCCAAAAGAGTGATCCCACCTGTGGTTGGGAATGGATGAGAACATACTTTAAAGGTTGAATATTAGACACTCTCCAATCAAAGCTATGAACAATACACAGACTTATCATAATATTTTTTTTTTGGAAAGGATCAATCACATATGTAGTGTCTAAGATGCCCTAACCATGCTACTCCAACTCTTAAATGTATTTGAAGGGGCTACGGTGATAGGCTAGCTCTCCAATCTCCAACATCTTGTTGTTAGCCACCTCATTCAGGGTAGTTAATGTTGTTTTTAAATTTTGTAAATTATAATAATGATTTTTTATTAAATTTATACCATTTAAAAACATATTTAAAGAGATATTTGATTTTATTTATTGTATTTATGTCTATTTTAATAATTTTAATCTCTTAAAATATTCCTCATTTTTTGATTGACTATGGTGGAGCCAAAAAAATAGAATTATTATTATTTTAATAAATTAAGGAGAATAAAATTATTAAAATAAATTTACATCAAATAAAATAAAATAAATTACACACTAATATATATATACATATATTTATATATTTATATAGTATATATATATATATAATTAAGCTGCTAGTTGTATTAAGGTTTTTTAGGTTAGAAATTTTGCTTATAGAACTTTAATTATGCTAAGTTGTATAGACCAAATAGTGATTTAATGAATCGATGCCTATTACATATAACTTATTTGAATAAACAACTCTTCCAAAAAATTAGTATATCAACATATTTTGTTGTTATTTGTAAAAAATCATAAAATAAAAATTAATTTAATAATTTTATTTTATTTTATTTTATTTTTTCTTTTCTGAATAAGACTAATTCTATTAACAAAGTAAGGAGGTACAATTACAACGTGACCGAGGTCGGAACTCTGCAGTGACGAGAGGCAGAACTGTAAAAAAAAGCAGATGAGAATACTGTCTGTTGGTAGTGATGTGCCAGCATTCAGGACCCACGCAGTGGACAGGACTGAGATTCCCATGAAAATACAAAATTAACAAAAATGTCAGAAAACGCTAGAAAACCACTAAACTGTTTGCCTTACAAACTTGCCCAGAAGTGAATGTCGCACTGTAAAAAGATGAGGCTTGGGTGAACGAACCAGTCATTAGGAGACTGTTCCTCAATATGGCACCAACCATAATTTGGCAAATCCTTTGCTTGAGCAGAATTTTGAACAGAGGGACCAGAGTGAGCCATTACCACATCGTGAGCGCTACGAACCTGTACATTCAAATCCTGTCGAGGCGCATTTCCAACCTCCGGCTAGAGGGATGAAGATGGAGCACAGATTGACCCCGAGCCCCTCGGAAGGGTACCAGGGTCTTCTGTTTGATTGTCTTCATGGAAAGCCATCGAGAAATGAGCAGCTATCCTGGGCCAAGAGGGCTGGTGGAATGGAGCCGCCCTCTCCCACTGCGGGTGCTGGGGTAGCGGCCTACAGGCAACTCACTAGAGAGGGAAGGCGAGTCAGAGGATGAACTGTTAGGTACGTGCCTCTGATGGCCTCTACGGAACCCCATTCTTTGGCGTAAACGAGGCATCTGGGATAGAGCAACAGTGGGAATCCAGGAATGCGGAGCAACAACAAGAACCGCGGAGTGGCAGCAACGTTTCTTGCAAAACGGACAAAATCTACAACAGAGACCCAAATTCCAGGAATGGAGCCAACAGTAAAGTTGAAGCCTCTTTGCCCAGAGAGAAAATGTGAGCCTTGAAAAATTCCTTCCTACAACAGAGCGAACATCCCCCCACCCGAAACCAGAAATGAGTCCATAGTTAAGGAAACGAAACATAGAGAAAAAGACATGAAAATGTTGGACACCTAATCCTGAATGGGTTAGAGGGGAAGCTGAATAGACAAAGAAATCCAAGAGAACTTGGGATGTGAATCCCAACGGTCACATAATGTACTATAAATGTATATCATTTATCAATAAAATTATATTGCATGTTTTATCTTTCATATCTCTCTTGCTGTCCATGTGTGTTTAACATGGTATCAGAGCCATGATGTGTGGCGTGTGTAGTTTTCTTTCTCAGGATTTATCGTTTAGTTAAAATATGAGATGTTGTTATTCCCTGAGCAACTGGTCTGAGCTACCTTGAATAGTGCTGGCCCAGTCTTCATTACCTGTAACGCTCCATTAATTCTGTCTACCACACCTGCCCTGCCCTGACATATTCTATTTATGATTTTTGCATACGCTCAGACCCCAAACCGTTTCATATTCCCTGACCAGCTTGACACCTCTGTCCATAACGCGCTTCTCTTCAACATTTGAATTTCATAATGGTAACTGTGGCTGTTTGAATTTCATAATGGTGGCATGCTCTCTGCATAATGCTTTGGTATTAAACAGCGTTTGAGTTTTGAATGTGTATTAAAGCTCTGGCTTGAATGAGTATTAAAACCGTGGTTGTATGCGTAGAATGATCTGCTCAATGGTATATGCATTGAATTAACAGTGGTATATGCATTTGAATTTTAAATTATTGAATGCGTGAATGGTATCATAACGCTATCCAAGCATTGAACTATTCTGAACTGTGCACTGCCCATGCGAGTTTAACAGAGGTCGATGTGCATTATAATAACTTTTTGAGGGTCTGACAATCTTGGAGATTGATATTCGGTAGGAATATAATCCTATAAGATTTAAAAAAAAAAATACTTGTAACTGTGTTGCGAGGTTGGAGTAGCGATTGCGGAGACAATATACACTCTGCCTACACTCATAAATGTAACAGGCTTGGAGATGGCGATGGGGACGACGGTTGCTTCATCCTGATTTGCTATGCTCTAACCAATGGTGCCAATCGGGCAGTCAGGCAAAGGAAGGAGTAAAACAATATGATGGAAGGAAGAAGAGTAACTGTTGTGTGTGTTGTTGTAGCAGGTTGACTATTTGTGTATGTAATGTGAGCGGGGTACACATCCCCGCCCTCACCATCTCCTGCTTGATTTTCACTTTTTGTTGTTAGTTGGGGCTGCTTGTCTGTACCCACCACCGTCAAGCCTACTCTAGTACTTCTTAAATTGATGGGATGAGGAAGGTATCATTCATTCAATCTGATTAGATAAGATTATTCCAACCTTTTTGCAAGCGGGCCAGGTACCCATCTAAGAGGTTATATGATCATATTAATTCAAGTAGTTTTACATTGAGGGATTTTACACAGGTTCAGTTTTTATGAGGGCCAGTAGAGTCCAAATAAAATCAATACCCAATATACAAACCCCATAATATCTGCGGCGTGTCAGGTGTAGAATCCCTACAGTGAATCTCGTGCTTGGCATTGGCCACGAGTCCATGGACTCAACATTCTTACTGGGTTTGGATTGGTGAAAGCCATGTGAGATGCTGTTTATTTGTTTTTAATATCCACTTCGCAGTCACGTTGTCTTGGTATTGATAGTTCAAGGCTTAAAACCAGTTTTCGTAGTTCTACATGCCATCATATGTATGGGATTCTGTTTGGGCGAATAATCTGCTGAGAGATGGTCCTATAACATAGTTGAGAGATGGTCCTATAACATAGTTGAGAAATGTTCTTGTAAGCTTGGGTTATAAACACCATTGCAGGTCTCTGGATTGAAGGACTTGTTTGTTTAGAGACCTGAGTTCGTTTACATGGGCATATCTTTCTCAAGAGTTTTGTGCTGGTTGGGTCAATTAATATAATGTTGAATGGAATATGGGCGCATTGTTTCATGGGTTCAAGTCATATATGGATGAATTGAGTCATTGGATTTGATTGAAGATTTCAGAAGTTCTAAATTTTCCATGAAGGAGGAAACTCTCATATACAGAGATTGATTGATTGTGAAATGGTTTTATAATCATAATCTAAAAGATAGCTTCTGCATATAAAAGGGAATGAGTGCTGAATCTATTGCAAGTTGATTGATTTGAAGTATAAAAGAGCAATTGGTGTCCATCTTTTCCTCATTGTTTCACTATTTTTTGAGGATTAAAAATGGCTCCAATTAGTGCAATATTAGAATTAGTGGACAATCTAATACTCTCTACTATGAATAATACTGTCAAAATCAGCAAGGATTTTCTCTCAGAAATTCAGACATGTCTACAAAATGCACAGGAAAAGATTGATTTTTTGCAGCTTGAATCACAGCTACATCAAGAAGAGCTACATCAAAATAGACACCATTCTGAACCTGTTTTTGTTCAGAACATTGAGACAACCACCCATCAGCAGCATGTCAATAATGTTACTGTTCATTCAAATAAAGCAGCAGTTGTACATGCAGATGCAGAAACTCAGTCTGCACTTCTCAAGCCCATCATCAGACCTTGGGAACAACTTGTCCATAACAAGCATAGAACTGGTCTTGGATATGACAAGGACTTGTCTTTTCATATTCCAGACTATGCCAAGCCCATTCAGTTTCAGAGTGTTGGATTCATTCATGATAGTTTTCCTGCTCCTCATGACAGTTTGCCTCTAGTTGTTCCAGATTCTAGCCCTCTTCCACAGCAACAACAACAACAGATCGTGAAATGCCAACACTGTGATCGAGTTGGCCATTTGAAAGATCAGTGTTTTGATCTTCATCCATGTAAGCACTATCATAAAACCAGTCATTCTTCACACAGATGCTTCAGAAACAAATGTCCTACAAGAACAAAGATTCATCTTGGATGGATCGCTTCTTGGCAATGGGCATCAACAGCCAAGAAGATATTCCAAACACATGTCAGAACTTGTTCTAGAATATTGAACAATCTTGCAGTTAAGTTTTCTCCATCATCTCACCTTGTATCTGACAGGGGGGGAAGGGATGGTCATCTACAAGCTTCAGAGTCACATCAAGCGAGCCTCAGCCACAACCTGCCACACCAGTTTCAGAGTTGTAGCCAGAGACAAAGATGCCCGTGAACATGCCTTCAGTTGGCAATTTGGGACACTACCTCTAGCAGAAGACTTCAGCTTCTTGCCAGTTTTGGAAGAATTTCAGGAATAAAATTGAGAACACTTCCTCTAGTAGAAGACATTAGCATCTTGCAAGATTTGGAAGAGTTCTAGGAATTGCATTAAGCATTCCAGAGTTGTTGGTCATCCTTAAACCATCACAGGTTGAGACTTCCCTTTTCAGGTTGAAGTTTTACCTTTTATGCGAGGTGAGACCTCCCTTTTATGGTTGACGGTTTCCCTCTTTAAAACAATAGGATCACTTCCTCTAGTGGAAGACTTCAGCTTCTTGCCAGTTTTGGAAGAGTTCCGGGAACTGCACTAAGCATTCAAGTGTTGGTGGCCATCCTTAAACCACCGCCCTTTATACCAACATTTTAGAGAGCACATTTAGCCCAGTGTTGCCATTCATATTTGCACATTTTGTATTACATCTCTCTTCTTGGACTCATACATAACTCTTTGGATTAAGGGGGGAATGTTGGACACCTAATCCTAAATGGGTTAGAGTGCAAGCTGAATATACAAAGCAGTCCAAGAGACCTTGGGATGTGAATCCCAATGGTCACATAATGTACTATAAATGTATATCATTTATCAATAAAATTGTATTGCATGTTTTATCTTTCATATCTCTCTTGTTGTCCATGTGTGTTTAACAGAAAATAACAGCTTGAAATACCAGAAAGGAATGAGAGGACGAACAGATTCCGCTCTGCCAAGAGCGCCGAGCCAAGCGACAGAGTAGGCTTTCCCCGTAAGTTCTGAGAGACTTTAGGAATGACCAGGTTCCCCTCAGGCGACCGGAACTCAGAAGTGAGACCAGAGGCAAGAGAGTAAATCAAATGAAACAGCAATGTCGAATTCCTTGCATCCCAGAGACATCTCCTGGCCTTATCCTCCTTTGGCATGCCTCGGGAGGCTCCTTCCATAACTTTTGCATTGATGAACCTCGCCTTTTGATGTAGGCCAGAGCATGCGGAGGGAGAAACCATAGCGTTGGACATGATGTGAGAGCCGAAACCTCTGGAATGAAAACCGATAAATCGAACTCTCCGCGCATGCCATGCACCAACTGCCTTACCATTCTTTACTACTCTGTACTCGGTGGGCAGGTAGCGATCTGCCTCACCCCACCCCTGTCCCATCAAATTTAAGGCCACCTCAAACACCCGCATCCAAGAATTTAATAATAATTTTAGTAAACAATATTAATTTTAATTTTTTAAGAAATTTAATATAAATAGTATTATTTTTATAACGGATTAATCTGTTAAGAAATAATATTTATAATTATATTATTTTATCATTTTAAATATTAATTTTTATATTTTAATTAATTCAATATATATGAATAAACCATTCCAATAGTTTAATTTTAAATTATAATTCAACTATAATAAAAATAAATATATATCATACATCTTTATCACTTTTAAAATATATTTTTCTCAAGCCAATATAATCTCTTTAACATTTTTATCTTTTAATTATTTTCCTAAAATTCCATTTTATATTGACTACATCATTACATCTATAATAATTAAAAAGTTATTTTACATGCATAAAGTTTGTCAATATATATGATATTTTTAGACTTTAGGTTTATATTTTATTTCCAACAGTTGAAAGTGCAAGTTATTATAATAGATACATTATTCATGACAATATCTAAGACTCTTCTACAATTTTGATGAACAAAAATCACTTTAAAATAAATAGTTTTATTAAACAAATACTAAATTTTAAGGAGTTGTCTATAATGTGATTTTTTGGAGATTCTGATGACGGAATCTGTGGAAGAAATTGAGGTTAAATCTTAATTTTTAGTAGTTAAAATGGTTTTTTCACTGCATATTTGGATTCAGCGCCCTGAAAAACCTCTAGGACCTTTGATTGTGCAGAAACTAGCTATCAAACTTGCGATTCCAATAAATTGCTGCCGGATTTTAACCGGGAAAAACTGCGAGAAAAGCTTTCAAAAAGTCTCATTATAGACAACTGCAAATTTTACTGACACTAATATTAATGTTAACCACACTATTTAAAATATGCAGAATTTTATTAACAAAGTCAGGTTTCTTTCTGCCATTTCGGGTTTCTTCATCCTGCAAGCGTTTACTAACGCATTTTTGGTTTATTTATGGAGAATCAGGTTTGTTTATCATGCAAAGGTGTCAGTTTGGCAGAAACATTCAATTATAATTGCACTTAACTCTTTCACTTTCATGGTGTGCCGAATTAGCGCGTCATGTAATTGGTTAGGTGGTTGGATGCTCCACGGTCACATTAATCAGGTTATGTTCCATTTGCTCTCCGTTTATAAACCATATTTACCTAATTATAAAATGATTTTAATATTTGAATTTTAGTAGCTAATTACCTAATTAATAACTATCTATAAACCTATATTAATAACTAATATAATTGTGCTAATTATACATTTGTTTTAAAACAAATATCCTAAAACTATCATTTTAGAGCAAAGAAAATTATACCGCTTTTCTTAATGTGTCGAATCCGTAAAAAATTTTAACGTTGGCATATAAAAATTTGGAGATAACACGTTAAAGAAGCATATCTATAAGGTCACTAACACAGATGTCTCGATGCTTATCTGTACGTTGGATTTGAAATTAGTTAAGCTTGGATTTCACGTGACTTATTATTTTAGGGTAAGCGGAGCGGTGCACATACATCATTGTTTTGTTTGAAGTCCATCAATGTCTATACGATACAGCACGTTCTTCAACAACCATCGCAGCAAATTTTGCTACATGGTTGAAAAATGCAAAGTCACGCGCCAGCAATAAAATATTACTGTGGCATCATTAAAATATAGAGATAGAGAAGCATATCTGTAAGGTCACTAACCAAAAGTGACTTGATGTTTATCTGTTAATTAGATTTCAAACTAATTGAGCTTGGATTTCACGTGACTTGTTATTTTAGGGTTACCATAGCGGTGCACATACATCATTTTCAATGTGTCGAATCAGTTAAAAAAAATTTGCATCCTGCATACAAAAATATGGAGATAGAGAAGCATATCTGTAAGGTCACTAAACAAAAGTGTCTCGATGTTTATCTGTTAATTAGATTTCAAACAAATTGAGCTTGGATTTCACGTGACTTGTTATTTTAGGGTTACCATAGCGGTGCAAGCATAAGTATACCATTTACTTTAAAGCAACTATCGCAATAATTCAATGTGTCGAATCAGTTAAAAATTTGCACGTTGCATACAAAAATATGGAGATAGAGAAGCGTATCTGTAAGGCCACTAACCAAAAGTGTCTCGATGTTTATCTCTGAAATAGATTTCAAATTAATTGAGCTTGTTTTTCACGTGACTTGTTATTTTAGGGTTACCGGAGCGGTGCACATACATCATCGTTTTGTTTAAAGTCCATGCAAAATTTGGAGTGTTGGATCCAAATGGGGCACCGGATGCCATGCGTGCTCTTCTGCTTATGTGACTTCCATTCACTCAACATTGAGAAATGACATTTCCACCAAATTCAGGCACGAACGTGCATGAATTTGCCTAATCTCCGCCTGCAATAGTGACTTCGGCAATTGCACACATATATATATAATGTAATTTAATTGATGTTTTTAGGAAGACGTTTTTTCCAGGATTCAATATTGCAACTTTTAGTCACATTGTGAATGACTAGGACAAATGCGTAATGGAAATATAACAAAGATGTAAGCTATCAAAGTAAAAATGTTTTCAAATCTTTTTTTTTTAATTAAATAAATTGGTTTGGTACCAAAAGATAGATGTTTTTAAAAATATTTATCTTGACTATTTGTTTAGTAGCCAAATAAAGATGCTTTACACAATATTTATCTTTTGAGTCAAGTAAAGTAATTTGGTTTGTATTTTAGTTTTCTCAAACGACGGGTGAAAAGGACGGAGATAAATTTTTAAAATTGAAATTAAAATTATATTAAACGTTTCACATTGTGTTAAAATGTATGTTTTGCATTCTGTTAAAATGTATTTGAAGTTTGGGGATTTGGTTTATATATATATATAACTTCAAATGGAAAAATATGTTTTAATTTAAAGAAAAAAGATTAAAAACAAAATTTAGTTTAATCAAAATATAATAAAAGTTTTACAATCATATCAAGAGCAATGTAAAAACGCTATAAGTGGATTTGATACATATATATTGGGAAAGGAAAATGTATGTTTGGAATTTAAAGAAAAAGGATTAAAAACAAAATTAAATTTAATTAAAAAAATATTTAAAAAGCAATTAGAAATTGTATTTATGAAATTACTGAAATGATAATAATGATAAGTAAGTATTATTAAATCGGTAGTGAAGGATATGGATATTATGGTTTGAAAATGATTTAAAAAAATAAAATTTATAACGGGAATATGATATAAGATGATAGTGAAGGATATGGATATAATGGAGATTGACATATTGATATTGTGATGGTAGTGATTTTATTTATTAAGTATGTTTAAGTTATTTTATTTATTTAAATTTGTAAGTTTTATTAAATTTAAATTTATAAAATGTTTGATCAGTATTATGTTGATAGATTTAATTTAACTATTAATAATTATTAGATAAATAGTAAAGATTTAATTTTATTATAATTTACAAAATATTTTTACTAATAATTAGATAGAAAATTAAAATTTATCTCAAAACTAGTTCTATTTTTATATTTTTAGTTTAGTTAAAAGAATGTCTTAATAAGTTTTCATTAAATGATATTATTTATTTTTAATTTATTATATTTTCTTGCCTTCTCTTTATTTATTTATAAATAAATTATTATAATTATAACATATTTTCTCTTTTAGTTTTTGTATTTAAAATTCTTAATTAAATAATACTATTAAATAATTTATAATATCCATATATATTCTTTATTCAATTAATAATTATTATTAAGAATATTATTCATATATATCTCATTATCGCTCGCATTATTTTTAATTAATGATATTTTAAAATCAACACAATATGATATTCCATTTCTCAAAATTATATGTTAATATTATAATATAAGTAATTACTATATTCTCCTAGTACTACCATAGTTGTACTGTGAGATTTCATAATCTAAGAAATCTTAATAGTCATGACTGGTGAGGGTTTAGAGTTGGTAAATCTTTGCGCTAACTCTACTGGTAGTTGAATGGAAGATAGTTGTAGCTTTGAATGGATGGGCTTCGGCTCGTGGTGGGACTACTATAACCACCTCTTGAGCAATTCTGAATGCATTGTTGGGGCATAATGCACTAATAAGGACAAAGACAAAGACATAAGGTAAGGTCCAACATTAAAATAAAGAAATTGAAAATACCAAAGAGAGGAATAAGTTGTCAATTGTTGAACAAATAGGGTAGATTAACCTAACATAAGATAATAGGACAAATGAACAGAGAGGTAGGAAAAAATCCTTGGGCATGGTCAGTCTTTATCCATATGCCAGCAAAAAAAGGTTGCAATGTAGACCACCAACTAATATTGTAATGTCCCCAGTAATTGTAAATATTTAATTACTGCAGTAAACAAATTGGATATTACTATTTAATTTTATATATTTACTATTTTGATTAAATTGTGCACAAGGAAAATGTCTTGATGATGAAAATCATGTAACTCTCACGTTTCAGGTAGTTGATGTAGGAGCATTCAGCCCAAGGAAAATCATTGTAATTAAGTAGACATAGGGGGTCATGTATTTTTAGCAAGTAGTTTTCCTAAGTCTCAAGTTAATGTAATTTAGGCGTTTTAGTGATTTAATTAGTAATGGGAGGAAATTGTAAGTGTTCTCGAAAAAATGAGAACATGAGTGGTAATAATGACAAAAGAGGGTAAAATCAATTAGGAGTCTTAGAACAATTCATGATTTGAGGAACTAAGAGAGACATTAGGAATTAATTGAAGTAGAAGTGGACAAAATATTTAGGAATCAGTTTAGGATTTACCCTAGAATTAGTTCAACAGAAACATTCTAGATATATGCATGCCTATAGGTAGAGTCAAAGGGAGAGGCCACTGACATTGAAAAATAGGCCTATGAGAGACAGAGAAGTCTTGAATGTAATATAT
>APFE030572705.1:0-23645 GCA_000404065.3 Pinus taeda
TGTTTTTTTGGACGCGATGGTTTTCGGTCCATGGTATTGGATCGATGGTTTTTTGGTCCATGGTATTGGACGTGATGGTTTTTCGGTCCATGGTATTGGATGCTTCGGCATGTATAAATATGTATTGTAACATTGAAAGGAACATAATGAAAAATCAAGCTGGTAGTCTCGGTTTTGAGATCCAGTGGGAAATCACTGTGTATATGTGTTTTATGTGTTATGCTCTCGCATTTTTATTTTTCCTGTGATTTAGAATTCGTATGCAGGTAATTTCTGTACAGGGTTAAAACCTACAGGAGGTAGTGTGTTTTGGTGCACAAACTCAGGTGGAGCTAATTCTATAAATTGATGTTAGGAATGAAGCTTGTTTGGGTCAAACTAGATTTGGATCAATAGTGTTGGGGGATGTGCGGTGTCAATTCAATTTACTAGTATGTGGATGCATGTGATCTGAGCTCAATGTCGCTGAGTTTAGTGTAATGATCGAAACCGAGAATTCCTGAGCTTAGGTCAATCTTACAACCCTACCGTGATGTCATGTAATTTGTTGGAAAGACCTTCTGCTACAGAGATTAGATTTATTTTGTTGAGGAAAAGAGTGTATATCCTCGAGTGTAAATCATGTGTATGTTGATAATCCTTGTAATGTTTATGACTTGTTAATGTATTGACATAGTTATAGTATTGATTTATGTGTGGTTGGTGCTTCTTAGGTGTCCTAGAAACTACAAAATGAGTGTTACATATGGTTGTGTGTCCTTGAGTTAGAGTATATGATGGTGTTGTTGATAGTGTTTTCTTAGTTAATGGATAAGATTTTGTATGAGAGTTGAGTTAGTCGTGAGAAGTTTATGTTGATGTTGTGTTTGGGCCTAGTCTAAAAATGCATGAAATGGTGACTCGTAGTGTTTGTGGAGGTTGGGGCCTATGAAAAGTGATGGCTTGCTAAAATAGGGAGTTGGGGCTTCCTAGCTGGAAGAAGCTACCAAATTGATGTAGATTGATTTAAGGCTTCCTAGCTAGTAGGAGCCAACAAAATACTGTAATGATATTGAAGAATAATGATAAAAGAAAGAAGCAAAGCGGTATAGTGGTTTTTCTCTCAAAATGGTTTCTATCATAATCTCGGTGTTTTATGTGTGTAATGTTCTTGATTCTTATGTGTTATTGCTTATTTTTTATGATAATATTTCAGAAGGTAAAAATATTACTATTTGTGTAAGAAGCCTCACTACTAATTCACGCCCCCTCTCATTAATGACTTGGTTACCAACAATTACAAAAATAGTTAGGCATTGGATAATCCAACACTCCTTGTGTGCTTTGTGACATGTACTTAACTACCTTTAGAGGATCCGTTAACTTTGGCAATATGTTTATTTACTAACGCCTTTGTTTTTGGTGTAATGACAATCATGATTCAACCAACCTGTTGTGATTACAAAAAAATCACACTATAATATTTATCATTGTTTGATGGTTTTTACATCTAATAAATTATGTTTAGTATTCCATGCCTTTTATCTATATGTTATATTTATTTTTGCATGTTTTTAGGTGCATGAGTCTATAAAGAACTTTCTAACTAGCTCAATGTGTTATGTCGTGTTTTATTTTGCAATGTTATTTTTTGCATTGTGTTTTTCTTCTATGAAATTTTGGAATCCTGTGTTATGAAACCATCTCACAAAAATATAGAAAAGGTAGATCAATGCCTTAGAATTCAGCCTCTTCGTGGGTTCAACCTCCTTTACATTACACAAATGAAAAATTCTTGGATGATACAAATGACAAAACCTCCTTTCTATATATAGGAGCCTAAGGGGGTCACAATATAACCAAGCCAACCTAACAATAATAATATAAAGCCACAAAAATAACAATAAAGGGATTCTATGGGGCACAATAATAACAATATGGGGACAATAGGGGCACGACAATAACAATAAGGGATACAAAAACAATGATAATGGGGGAATCACTAGTATTATTGGGACCTAACATGCCCCTGTCCTTCAAAAAAGTGTTGTACTCAGTGCTTGAGTAGTTCTGGATGCTTCCATATAAAATTCTCATCCTCCCATGTGGAAAATTCAATGGGTAAGTTCTTCCAATTGATGAGATACTCTGAAATTGATCAATTTCATAGTTGTCGAGTTCTTGTTTCTTTGACTGATTTAGGTTCCAATATGATTTTTCCTTCCTCATCAAGTTTTTGCAATATTGTTTGAACTGGAAGCTTGTCACCTATAACCTTCTTTAAGCATGAAACATGGAAAACTAGGTGCACTCGGGAAGCTGCAAGAAGCTCCAATTTGTATGCCATAGTACCTATCTTTTGCAACACCTTGTACAGGCCATAATACTTTGGTGATAATTTATTATCCTTCTTAGCTTGCTTGAGGGACATTTTTTTATATGGTTGTAGCTGTAGGAATACCCAATCACCTACATAAAAAATTCTTTCATTGTGATGTTGATCTACCTACTATTTCATTCTATTATGTGCCAAGGTGAGGTTATCCTTTAAGAGTTGGAGAACTTGTTGATGATGCTTGATGTGATCTTCCACTGCTTGAACCTTAGAATTTTCTCTTAAATATGATGTGATGGGTGGTGGATGATATCCATAAAGTTCCATACATGGGGTCATTTTTGTTACAATATAGAAGGAAGTGTTATACCACCATTCAACCAGAGCCAACCATTTGACCCATTGTATCCATTTATCACATACAAAGAAATGAAGATATCCTTCCAAACATTCGTTTACTATCTTAGTTTGCCCATCAGATTGAGGATGATAAGATGAGATATGAGCTAAATGAGTACCAAGACAAGAAAATAATTATGTCCAAAAATTTCCAATGAAAATGGGATCTCTATCACTTACAATAACCTTTGGGTTTCCATGTAGCTTTTGAATTGTTTCCATAAATGCAGTAGAAAATGTACTCACTTTAAATGGATGAGATAATGCGCAAAAGTGTGCATACTTGGTAAGTTTGTCAACTACTACCACGATAACACTCTTTCCTTCAGACTTGGGTAAACCTATGACAAAATCCATTGAAACCTCCTCCCAACGTTGGCTTGGAATGGATAAAGGTTGTAATAGTCCTGGGGTCTTAATTGCTTCAACTTTATTTTGTTGTCAAACCAAACATTCTGCCACAAAATTTTGAATATCCGATTTAAGGCCATCCCAAAAAAAATCCTTCTTAACCCTGTGGTAGATTTTTAGAAATCCTAAGTGCCCTCCTAAGGGAGAGGTGTGCAATTTCCTAAGAATATTTTATTTGAGTTGGGAATTATTACATAGCCAATCCTTGTACCATAATGAATCATTTTTCCAGCTAAATGTATCAGATGTACTGGGATCTTGTTGTATCTTTTGAATGAGTGCCCACACTTCCTCATTATTCTTCCATTCATCCCTTGCTTCGTTTATCAAATTTGGTTGGATAATGGAAATGGCACAAAGAAATGCTTCGACATCCTCATCCTTTCTTGAGAGTGCATCTGCCACAAAATTTTTCTTCCCTTTTTTGTAGATGATTTCAAAGTCATAACCCAAAATCTTTGTGACCGATTTTTGTTGCTCTTCTGAAGATAATCTTTGTTCTAAAACATATTTAAGACTATCATGATTTGTTTTTACCTTGAAGTGTCTTCCCATTAGGTAGGGTTTCCATTTCTTAAGTGCATGCAGTATTGCCAACATTTCCTTCTCATAAATAGCTTTGAGCAAATACTTTCCTTTGATTGCACGACTTTCAAAAGAAATGGGTCTTTCTTCTTGCATTAAAACAACACCAATTCCATTTCCTGAGGCATCACATTCCACAATAACGGTTTTTTGGAAGTTCGGTGTAGCTAACACTGGTGCTTAGCACATTGCCTCTTTAAGATTGTCAAAGGTCTTTGTTGCTTCTGGAGTCCATGAACATGCATCTTTCTTCAATAATGTTGTTAGAGGTGTTGATATTCTCCTATAATTCTTAAAAAACTTGTGATAATACCCTGTCAACCCAAGAAATCCTTGTAGATTCTTTATGGATGTGGGGATTTTCCATTCATTAATGGTTTTAATTTTGCTAAGGTCTACCTTAACACCTTCATGAGATACAATATGACCCAGATATTCCACCTCTTGTACTCCAAAGAAACATTTGGAGATTTTTGCATATAATTGTTTCTCCTCCAATAGTTTAAGCACCATGTCAACATGTTGGACATGATCCTTCCAAGACTTTTGTAGATTAATATATCATCAAAAATACTAACACAAATTTTCTAAGGTGGGTTTTGAAAATGGAAATCATCAAACCTTGAAATGTAGAAGGTGCATTAGTAAGGCCAAAAGGCATGACCAAAAATTCATAATGACCCTCATGAGATCTAAATGTTGTTTTTGGAATGTCTTCAGTCTTCATTCTGATTTGATGATATCCTGAACGAAGGTCCAACTTGGTGAAGTAAATTGATCCATGCATTTCATCCAATAATTCATCAATGATAGGAATGGGAAATTTATCTTTAATAGTGATCTTGTTGAGCTCCCTATAATTTGGACATGGACACATGGCCCATGATCCATCCTTCTTGTGAACCAATACTACTGGGGTAGAGAAAGAACTTTGACTAGGTTGAATTATACCAGCCTCTAGCATTTTTGCAACAATACATTCAATTTCACTCTTTTGGGCATAAGTGTATTTGTAAGGCATGATGTTTGGAGGAACACTTCCTGGAATCAAATTAATAGCATGATCATGATGAAGAATAGGTGGGAGGCGTTTGGGAGTCTCAAATACCTTGGAATGATTGTCCAAGACATTTTGGAGATCTAGAAAAATGGATGATTTCGATGTGGGAACCTCTAGTGAACATAATTGTCCAATTATGCCTCGTTGTTCTTTCTTTAGAAGCGTTGTCATTCTGTTAGAGCTGATTATCTTTACCAGTTTCCCTACGATACCCCTTAACTCAACTCCCTTTCCTTATGAAGAGAATTTCATGAAAAGTTCTAAAAAATTAAAAGCTATTCTACCCAAGGATTGTACCCATTGGACTCCTAGTACAACATCAGCACCACCCATTGGAATGGAAAGCATTGGGCTATTAAATACATATTCTCCCATAGATAGCTTTATATTATGGCACTTTCCTGAGAAATTTATGGTTCCTCCACTTGCAACCATCACTTGACACTTTGGTGCTGGATATAGGAAGAAATTCAATTCCTTGACTATCTTACAATGAATAAAATTATGGGTACTTCCTGAATCAATCAACACTATTACCTTTTTATTCTTGATATGACCTTCTATATTGATAGTTTGAGGAGTGGTAATTCCAGCCAATGCATTACAATAAATGGTCGGATTCATTTCTTCTTTTTATAGGGCTTTTTCCTGGTGTATATCCTCTTCTTTTGATTTTTCTTGTTCTTTTTATTCTTCCTTTTCACAATCAATGTAAAATAATTTCTTCTCGGCACACTTATGACCTTTAGTGTATTTGCGATCACAACTGTAACAAAGCCCTTTTGCTCTTTTTTCTTCCAATTGTTGTGGTCTAAAACTTATAGATTGTGGATGGATAGGGGCAGTAACACTTCCATATTTATGATTATGAGTGGTAGGCTTCCTTGTTGCCATAATTTTTCCTTCCGTTTTTCTTGCCAACATGAATGCCTTCTCTAATGAATCTCGTTCCCAAAGGAGAACCTCATGTTGGATGTTATCTTTTAAATTCCCTATGAGCACATCAATCCTATTCTCCTTTGGAATATCTTTTACCCTTATATTCAATTTTTGGAAGTCCTCAATGTGCTCCATCATTGAACCCTTTTGTTTGAGATTTATCAATTGGCTAAAAAAGTGTTTCATTTTGTATCCTCATAATGTGCTATCATTTGATATGTAAAAATAGCCCAAGTGACAATTTGTTTACGAGAGCAAAACCATCGATACCCTACAAATTGATTTGGTTCCAAATGTAAATTTGCAATGCGTACCTTTTGTGTGTTTTGCACATTATGGAGATCGAAAAATTGCCCCATCTGTGGTATCCATGTTCCGGGATCCTTTCCATCAAACTTCCTCATATCAATCTTTGGAACATGGTGGTTATTTGATCCAATGTTAAAGTCTATGAAATCATGATTAAATTTAATTTGTTCTCATAATGAGTTTCCTTTGCCACCCTTTTGCCATTAGTAAGAATTTCTTGTAAAAACTCTGTCAAGTCTATCTTCAAATTTGTTTGCAAATCTTCCATGCCTTTCTTTAAATCATCCATCTTAGCTTCCACATCGTCCATCTTAGCTTCCATGTCATTCATCTTAGCTTCTACACCTTTCTTTAAACCATCCATCTTAGCTTCGATGCCTTTCTTTAAACCATCCATCTTAGCTTCTACATCTTTCTTTAAACCATCCATCTTATTTTCTGTTACTTTTTGTGTGAGTGAAATTTGTTGCACTTCTTCCTCTTCTTCATGAGTCATGCTAGAGCTTTCAGGTTGCTTACTAGGTGTTTCCATTTTCTTTCTTCGGGGCGTCGATTACCGATAATAATGCTTCACTATGCCCTTTGAATTCCTTCAACTAATTTTTCAAACCAAGCTTATGCAAAAAAAAAAAAAAAAAAACTACACATCTTATTTCACTTTGTAGGAGCTCGATATTGAATCTGATGTATCTCTGTAATTTTAGATCTCCCAGGTCTGAAATTTCTTCCTATGGTTACCCTCTGAGCAATATTTCTAACCCCACAAGTTTGATCAAGATTGGATTCTCCAATGAAGAGTTATACCAAATCTCCCACGATGACCTGAGTATAGAGTGGTTCAATAGAGTGAACTTGTACGATGTGCCTTAGGTCACTATTTCAACATTAGGTTCTAAAAATGATACCCAAGCAAACTGCGGTTCGTCCTCTTTTTGCAACTTCTTACGAAAGTTCAATATAATGCTCAAAGCAAAAGTTATGACGATTTTCCCAAGGTGACCTGTTTGGAATGTAATTCAGGAGTATCCAAAAACCCTAAATTCCTCAGATTATATCTCCGAAAGTATAGTGAGACAGGACATGAAATTCAGAGCTGAGGTGCAAACTGATTTCTTCTCAAATGGGTTTTTTTTTTAGCTTCTGAAACTTCGTAGCGAAAGCGTTATAGTGAACATTCCACGATCACCTGTTTTACACGAAATTCTGGAGTTTGCAAAAACCCTAACTTCCTCAGATCATATATCCGAAAATATAGCGATAAAGATCTGAAATTCGAACCGGAGGTTCACCGGGATTTAGTCTCAAATGGGTTTTTTTTTTAGATTCTGAAACGTCGCAGAAAAACTGTTATAGTGAAAATTCCACGATGACCTGTTTGGATCAGCAAAATCCTAGAATCCAAAGCTTTGATACCAAATGTTATGAAACCAGGTCACAAAAAGATAGAAAAGATAGATCAATGTCTTAGAATTAACTTCTTTGAGGGGAAAACCTCCTTTACATTACACAAATGAACAATTCTTGGATGATTCAAATGAAAAAACTAGCTTTCTATATATAGGAGTCTAAGGGGTCACAATATAACCAAGCCGACTGAACAATAATAATATAAAGGCACAAAAATAACAATATGGGGACAATAGGGGCACAACAATAACAATAAGGGATGCAACGAAAATAGTAATGGGGGAATCACTAGTATTATGGGGACCTAACATCCTGTGATTGATTGAACAAGTTCTAACATAATTTTATTTCCTCACTGAAAAAGGAATACAATATGAATATAAAGGTTTGAAAACAATTTTGGGTCTCAGATGTGTGTTCCATGTGTACTATTGATTTTAATGATCATTATCATGATCACGATTTAAATATGGATTGTGTTCTTGATATTGTGGCTCTATTGGTTATTGTTTATCATTATATTAACGTATAAAGAATGGATGTGGATTTTGTTGTTTTCTGTTAAATTTATTTTATGCATAATGGTTTAAACATTGTCGAAATATGGGCTCCTTATATAAATTGTAGAATATGCATAGCTAGTAAAATATAGTTCTCTTAATTCATTGCTTATAGAATATAATTCTCTTTGATTTTTTTCATCACAAATTTACTATTTAATATTTACACCTAAGTCTAAAAGTTGGTTGTCTTTTCCGACACAATTATAAATTAAATATCTTCATTCTGTCCCTATGTTTTGTGGAGTAGTTGAACTTACTTTTTACCTTTGCGCATGTAACATGCATTGTTTACACATGGAATTTAGATCTACATGTACCTTACTTTGGTAGTCTTCAAATCACACATACTTTCCCTCCTCACATCCCTTACTTTCACTATTGTTAGATTTAGTAGGATTTTTCAAGTGGGGAAACTTATAACACATGCCTATAGACATTACCAAATGAGTGAGACTATAATTTCTGACTTTACACATGGTTTATATATGAATAGAATTGGAAATCTTTCTGAATGGATTTTATCAAAACTAATCATTTATTCCAATTAAATTATTGGTTTGAAGATAAATAGAATTTAATTTGTGTTGAATGCATCAAAGTCATAATATGCCTTAAATTATTCTTATATATAAAATATACTTATTTATTCTTTCACAATATTGTTGAAGCGGTCAAATGATAGTTACCCTATTACTTGTGCACATGCATTACCTCTACACATAATTTGTTTCTACTTAGGCTTTTACTTTGTGCATGCATTTCTTCTACCCAATATTTAACTCTATACATCCTTATACCACACAACACCTCCCCTTCCGCACACATTCCCACTTCCACACATCCATGTGCATTCTTTCCTTTTTGTACTTCTGCCACATATCTCCACCTTATATAGCACTTCTTGTGCATAGACACTACTTCACACAATTGCTTCCCTACATTTTTCCTTTCTTGTACGCTTTCCTACTCAATGCAATCGACTTCTTCTATGCAACCTATTGTCATTACAAAGATTTTGTGCTATGATATTTATCATTGTTTGATAACTTTTAACACCTTAAAAATTATGTTTAGAATTCCATGTTTTTCATTCATATGTCATGTTTCCTTTTCCATGATTTTAGATGCATGAAGTCTACTAAAAGGTTTTGTATCTAGCTCCTTGTGTTATTTCGTGTTTGGTTGTGCAATGCAATTTTTTGCACTGTCTTATTCTTCTATCAAATTTTCAAACCCAATGATTGGTAAAACAAAATTAGAAATCACTTTACATCCACACATATTTTATGTATGAATAGACTTTACCTTTTCACATGCCTTGCTTTTGCATAGTGTTTAACTACATACATCCTTTTGCCACATGAATAACATTGGAAAACTTTCTGAGTGGAATTGATGAAGTTTAATAAGTTCTTCCAATTAAATAATTATTCTCAATTTAAACTGGATTTACTACTTTTGGCGAGTCTATGTTTGTGTTGCATGAATCTAAGGCATCATACACATTAATTTCCTCCAATACATAAAATATTTTGACTTCTTAATGCTTCTCAAATATTGTGGAAGTCAAATTCTACTCACCCTTTTACTTCTACACATGCTTTATCTTTATACATAGTTTATTTCTTCATAAACTTTTCCTTCACACATGGCTTTCTTTCATACAGTCTTTGATTTTGTGCATTCTCTACTACCCAAAACTTCTCCTTCTCTGCATATTCTCAATTCTACATGGCTGCACCCATTTCCACCTCCACACACTTCTTCCATACATCTCCAACTTGCACAACGCTTCTTCCA
This sequence comes from Pinus taeda, assembly GCA_000404065.3. Classification (NCBI taxonomy): domain Eukaryota; kingdom Viridiplantae; phylum Streptophyta; class Pinopsida; order Pinales; family Pinaceae; genus Pinus; species Pinus taeda. The sequence continues at coordinate 9,788 of APFE030572705.1, forward strand.
CACAGACACTACTCTACACAATTTCTTTCCCGAAATTGTCATTTCCTGTGCACTTTCCTACTCAATGTTATCAATTGCTTCTATGCCACCTATTGTCATTACAAATATTTCGTAATATAACATTTAACATTGCTTGATGGTTTTTTACACCTTAAAAAATATGTTTAGTACTCTATGCTTTTCATTAATTTGCCATGTTTCGTTTTTGCTTGTGCAATGTAATTTTTTTGCATTGTCTTATTCTTTTATCAAATTTTCAAACCCTCGTAAAATAAAAATAGAAATCATGATATAAAGTGAGCGACTAGCTTCTTTGCAATTATTTCCCTTGTTTCATCTTCACATATTTTAGTTGTTTCCACTCATATTTCATTATTCCATGTTTCCTACTTATATTTTCATTTTTTAAATGTAATGTAAAGTGAGTATAAACAAGTAATTATTGTTCTACTTGTATTTTCATATTTGAAATGTAATGGAAAATGTTTATAAATAACTAATTAATTTTCCACTTATATTTCCATGTTTCAAATATAATGGAAATTGATTTCATTTTCATTCATTTGTATTTTTTTTATCATTTTTATTCATCTATAAAAATTTTATTTTCTACTCATATTCTCATGTAGAAATGTAATGAAAAATAAATGCAAAGAATGAATTACATTTTAATCATCTTTTCCATTCACTTATATTTCCACCTAATATGAAATATAAGGAAAAATGAGAATAAATAAATGTATAGTGTAAGATGGATGGATGAATTTACCCATTATTTGATATGTTATGTGAGTGTGATGTGTGAAATATGACAAAGTGTGCCAAAGGCATGCCAAGAGTAGAGTGATTTTTGGAGTGGCACGATAATGTATAGTGTACCTTGAGTATGTGCATGGCTGAGGAGTAGTTTCCTTGACTAAGAAAAATTCATTGTGCACACATATGAAATTGTCTAAGGTTACCTGCAGTCAGACACAATATGCAATCATAGGTAGATTAATTAAGTGTGGAACTTGCAATTAGAGGTCAATGGAGAGGTGTGTATGCCAAGGAAGTAGTGTGTTTTGGTGTGCAAACTCAGGTGGAGCTAATTCTACAAATTGATGTCAAGAATGTAGTGTACTAGGTCCAAATGAGAAGTGGATTAGTAGCATTATGGAATTTGGAGTGTTTTTCCAATTTACCAATGCGTGGATGCATGTGATCCGAGCTTAGTGTGGCTGAGCTTTAGTGAAATGATTGAACCTGAGTATACCTAAGCATAGGTAGATCTTACAAATCTAGTGTGATGTAATTTAATTTGTTGCAAAGACCTTATTCTATAGAGATTATATTTTTTTTTTGTTGAGGATGAGAGTGTATATTGTGGACTGTAAATCATGTGTATGTTGATAAGTTGTGTAATTTCTATGGCCCATTGATGCATTGCCACAATATAATATTGATGTATGTTTGGTTGGTGCTTCTTGGGTGTCCTCGCATCTCTAAGGATGAGTGTTATATATGATTGTGTGTGTCCCTGAGTGAGAGTATATGATGGTGTTTTTGATAGTGTTTGATTTGTTGATGGATAAGATTTTATATGATAGTTGACTTTTTTATGAGAGTCTAAAAGTGCATGAGATGGTGGCCCATAGTGTTTTTTGAGGTTGGGGCCTCTGAAAAGCAATGGCTTGCTAGAATAGGGAGTGGGGGATTCCTAGCTAGAATAAGCCAATAAATTGATGTATATTGATTTAAGTATTCCTAGCTAGTAGGATATAGCAAACTAATGTAATGATATTGAAGAAGAATGATAAAAGAAAGAAGAAAAGTAATATGGTGGCTTTTCTCTTGAAAGGGTTTCTAGCATAATCTCAGTATTCTATGTGTGTAATGTTCCCAATTCTTATGCATTTTTTATTGTTTGTGATGATGCTTTAAGAAGGTAAAATGATTATTATTTGTGTAAGAAGCCTCACTACTAATTTACCCCCCCCAGTAGTGACTTGATTACCAACAATTACAAAAATTAATGGGCATTGGAAATTCAACACTCCCCATCTGTTTCACGATATGTACATAACTTCCTCTCGAGGATCCATTAACTCTGGTGATATGTCTATTTAATAACACTTCAGGTTTTTGGTGTAATGAAAAATCATGATTCCAACAACCTATTGTGATGACAAAGATTTCACATTATAACATTTATCATTGTTTGACAATTTTTACATCTAATAAATTATGTTTAGTATCTCATGCCTTTCATTCATTTGTTATGTTTCTTTTTTCATGTTTGTAGGTGCATGAGGTCTACAAAAATATTTCTAACTAGCTCATTGTGTTATGTCATTTTTTCTTGTGTAATGTTATTTTTTTCATTGTGTTTTTCTTCTAAGAAAATTTGGAATCCTATGATTGGTTGAACAAATTGTAATATAGTTTTATTTCTTCGTATCAAGCTTCAAAAACAAAAATACAATATGAATATAAAGTTTCAACAACAATTTTGGGTCTCAGATGTGTGTTCCATGTGTACTGCTGATTTTAATAATCATTATCACGATCATGATTTAAATATGAATTGTTTTATTTTTATTTTGGCTCGATTGGTTGTTGCATATCATTATATTAATGTATAAAGAATGGACATGGAATTTGTTGTTTCCTATTAAATTTATTTTATGCAAAATGGTTGAAGTGATGTTGAAATATGTGCTCCTTGTATAAATTTTAGGATATGCATAGCTAGTAACATATAGTTCTCTTAATTCATTGCTTATAATAGATAGTTATCTTTAATTTAATCATCCCGCCTTTATTATTTAAGATTTACACCTAAGTCTAAAAGTTGGGTATCTTTTCAAACACTATTATAAATTAAATATTTCCATTTTGCCTCTATGCTCTGTGGAGTGGTAGAACTTACCTTTTTATGCACATGTAACATGTGTTGCTCACACATGGATTTTAGCGCTACACATATCTTGCTTTGATAGTCTTCAACTCACACATGGTTTCCCTCCTCACATCCATTACTTTCGGTAGTGTTAGATTTAGTAATATTTTTCAAGTGGGGAAACGTATAACACAAGCCTATAGACATTACTAAATGAGTGAGACTATCATTGTCGACTTTACACGTGGTTTATATATAAATAGAATTGGAAATATTTCTAAATGGAATTCATCAACTCTAACGATTTCTTCCAATTAAATTATTAGTGTCAAGTTAAACTGAATTTAATTTGTGTTGCATGTATCAAAGTCATAATATGCTTAAAATCCTTCCAATATATAAAATAAACTTCTTTATGCATTTGCAATATTTTCAAAGGAGTTAAATGATACTTAGCCATTTACTTCTACACGTGCATTACCTTCACACATAATTTATTTCTACATAGACTTTTCCTTTCAGTGTGCCTTTCTTCTGCACAAACTTTAACTCTGTACATCATTCTTCCACACAACACTTTCCCTTTCGCACACATTCCCACTTTCAAGCAACCACATGCATTCCTTCCTCTATGCATTTCCTCCATAAATCTCCACCTTGCATAACACTTCTTGTGCACAAACGCTACTCCGCACAATTACTTTCCTACATTTATCCTTTCTTGCATGTTGGCATTATGGCATTGGCATTGATGTCAACAAGCTCTTGGTGTTGTTGGACATATGCGCATGTGATGAGTGTTTTGATGTCAAAAAGCTCTTGGTGCTGCTGGCCATATGCATGTGTGATTAGTGTTTGGTGATAGATGATTGGTTGTGGTCCTGTTAGTTGGCATTGATGTAAACATTCATATGACTAGACCTATTGGAGATGATGGTGTGGCTACTGACTTGGATATGTTGTTGTTGCAGGAGGTTGGAAAGTTTCTCATGTTGTGTTGGACGGAGATGTTGCTGTTGCAAGTGGTTGGAGTGTTTCTCTTGGTGCTACATATGTATCTTTATGTCTTGGAGACATTGCATATGTTGCTACATGTGTTAGATGTAGCTCGTTTTGTTGGAGGAGCTTCCATCAGTGTTGGATGTAGTTGGATGTGATGTTGCTGCTATAGGTGTTGAGAATGTTGTTGTTGCAGGTGTCAAAGATGTTTCAAGTGTTAGAGAGGTTGTGGTTGTTGCTTGAGGAGCTGGAGGTGTTGGTATTGGTTCTAAGGTTGACAGAATAGGTCTGGCATGCCATAGACTTGTTCCTTGCCTATTCATCAGTTAGAAACTTATCTCAGTCGCTTAGAGGAGTTTTCAGACACTAGAGATGATGTCCCTATAGGTGGCAGAGGTTTTGGACTCAAGAAGTTATGATTTCACTGCGTTTTAGCCCTAATCGCATGCTTTTTGAGTCAAGGGAGTGATTTTAGGGCCATAGTGACATGGAGAGCAACCTATGGTAGCGAACATAGCTGCAAGAGGCTAAAGTCACATGAAAAGTAGTGCTAAGGGAGCGACTATGTGTTTGGACAAGATTTTCTCCACATTCCTCATGTTGTTGAGCTAATTTTTGGCTCTTGGTGACTTACTTGATTTTAACTTTTCAATTTATGGTCAGAAAAGTTCATGGGACCTACAAAAGCTGATTAAAGTTGAAAATATTAAAAATGGTAATAGATTTAGTGGTTAGTTGGGTCAATGAGCTGAATCTAGATCGAATCTAGAATATGAACATGATTGTTGAGCTCAGTAGTTCTAAGTAATTATTGAGTTGAGCAGTTGACTTAATCTTTACATTGGAGGAAGCTCATTATGAGTATGGTTGATTACACTAGTGTGTGGAGAAGACCGTGAAAACTATGCAAGATTCATATGCATAATTTATGAATCATTTTGCAGTTGTATCAATAGATAACTAATGCTTATTTCAGCCATTACATTATGTAGTGAGTGATTTGTTGATTTGTGGTTTGGAGAAATGATTGAGGAGATTGCTTTGTTTTTTGTATGGAGATTTTGTGTGGAGGTTTTCGATGGCATCTTATGCTAAAAATTTATTTGAGCTTTGATGCTATGTTTCTGCAATGCTCATGTTGAGCAATTTGTAGGAGTCTAGTTTGAAAATATATGAAATGAGGCTCACATGGAGGTAGGGAGGGCTTGGAGGCTTTGAGTATACAATGATTTGGCAGATTCCGTAGATGAAAGAGTTTTCTCCATCCAATGGTGGTTGGAAATTTTGGTAGAAATTGGGTGAGGTTAATTGGTCATGATAGAGCCAACAAATTGGAGTTTGTAGAGTCAATTGTGAGTTTGGGAGTAATCGAGCGAGGATCATTGATCGTGGTGGCCTTCAACAGACGGTATTCTATAGATCCATGAGAGAAACAATTTCTTATATGATAGTGCTAGCATACTGTGAAAGAAGTAAAGTATTCAAGCTCATGGGAGTGAGTTGATCCATGTATAATTTGTTCAAAGATTAATGAAAGAATTAAGGAGTGCAGCAGAAGTAGGGTGGTTTTTTTATCGGGATAGGTTTTTCACCAAAAACACTTGTGTCCTTGTATTGATTGTTTCTATGGTTGCATGTGAATTTTTGATGCTCTAATCTTGCTTATGTGATTCAATTTATGCATGGTTTAAGAGATTAAGTAATTGCAGAAAAATTGTAAAAGTGCCATACTACTGATTCACACCCCTCCCTCTCAGTAGTGATCTAGTTTCCAACAATTGGTATTAGAGTAGGTTCTTGGGTGCAACTTGATTTATAGAGAGTGGATCTTGAAGATTTTGGGAATTTTTGCAAATTTTTCGAAATGGATCAATAAGGAATTCTAATGCTTCATAAAGTTAAATTTACAACTTGGAGAGAAAAGTTAGATTCATATTTTATATCTCTTGATGAAAATATTTTGTTTTCCGTAGAATATGGACTTAAAGGTGTTTTTAATAAAAAATAAAAATACATTATTTTGCATGGAATTCCAAGATCTAATAAGTTGTATGTGAAGAATTGTGAAACTGCTAAAGAAATGTTGTACACATTGCAGAAAATGTATCTTAGAGGAAAGTTGTTTTTTTCAAAAATGAAGAAAAATGCAAAGGATTCTACATTTATTGTAGTAACAAATCAATCCTCATCACAAGAAGAATATGAGAGCTCTAGTGATTTCAAAGCTGATGAGAAATCAAATATAGTGGCACTAGAATTTGAGATTCAAATGCTTATAGCATAAAATAAAGATAAATAATAGTTGTTGCACATGTGCGATGAAAATGAGTGTGCTCTCCAAGAAGAAATTTCATTTCTAATATTTCAGCTGGAAGAAGGAATGAAGATTGAAAATGGAATGAGGAAGCAGTTCAAAGAGTTGGAGGATAATTGTCAGAAATTGAAGGTGAAGTAATTTTGCAAGAGAAGAATTAAAGCAGCTCAAAACTAGTGCTCAAGCATCTACACGTAAGTCTGAAATTGTTGGAGCACCTAGTTACATCGAAAATAATAAGAATCCTTAGCCATGCAAGAAGTGGCACAAGTGAAGAAGGCAGAAGAAAAGGAATAGAATTGGAAAATTTTATATTTGTGGAGTTCATGGTCACATAGAAAAAAGTTGCAGAAATAGAGAAAATAAAATCTCTCATCAAAAGAAGCAGCAAAAGGAAAAGGAGAAACAAGCATGCATGTAAAGGAAATATCCTTCTTTCAGATATAATAGTCCATTTTATGGTTATTGTTTCTCATGCAATGATTTTGGACATAGGGCTATTGATTGCAAGGAACATGCAAGGAATTAAACTTATTCAAATAGAAGACATTATCATATTCCTTCATTCCTTGGTCACATTCGATGTTTTGTATGTGATAATATTAGCCATAAGGCCAAGGATTGCAAGTTTCCCATGTGTTACAGGAGATCCATCCAGAGAGAGGATAATATGCAAAACCAACCACATAAGAAGAAGAAATTTCAGAAGATGAAAGTTTGGAGGAGAAAAGAGAAACAAGATACTTCCACCAAAAATAGAGGCTTGTTTGGTCTGGAGGGGAGCATATGGTTTCAACATGAGCTACATCCAATTTTTATTTGTGCAACCATATCGGAAAGTGTATGAGAAGACAAGTATGCATTTCTAGAGATAAATGCATTCAGGGGGAGTACATGAGTTTTTGATGTGCACTTTCATTTTCATATTTATCTCTTTTCAATTTCGTTTTAGTTGGAGCAGCTATATGTTTTTGTTTGTATTGATGCTAATGGTGTTATGGAAGCCATATAGTTATTCTCATGTGCATTGTCTAGGTGTGATGGGGATCACACATCCATGGGGGGAATTTGTGCTTCCAAATGGATTTGGAATGTGTTGGCATTGTGTTGAAGAAGATTTTTTTTGTTGCTGCCACACATTGCATGGAGGATGAGATAATGTGGTTTGCATGACATAGTTGGTATTTTATTAATCATCATTATACTAGATCATATTTATGTCTTGTATTGTCATGAATATGTAGCTTCCATGGATATTAGATGATATGATACATCTAGAGTATATGTATAATTGCTTATGTCTTCTACTTTTAGATGCATGATACATATTGTTGATGTTATGTATTTGGATGGCTAAGAGATGATGATTTACATTGTTGCTCATATATGGTGAAAGCATGTTACTTATCATATGTTGTTTTATGGATGGAATATGAGAAGGTTGATTTTTGTTGCTCATGATGGTTTTGATGCATGTTGGTGGATGAGATATTGTATACTCATGATGATTTATATCTTTCTACTCATACATGGAGTATACAGGATTTGTTGCTTATGCCTCATTGATAATATGTTGTTCATCTATGATGAGGCTATGCATTTGTTGCTTTTCATGATGTTTGGCATGATCAATGTCGATGCTTGGTCTTTGTTCTCATGGAGAGAGAGCATGATGTTGCTCATGATGAGGACATGTATTTATTGTTATTACTATTTTTATTAACCTCATGGATGGGCTTAATGATGATGTGGATGTATTTGCTACTTCTTATGACATATTCCTATGCTTTTGCTATTAGTTTACATTCTAATTGATGCAAATATGGAGTATGGTGTCGGTTGCTAGTGGTTGTCATGATTTTGTGGTAGATTATCATTTATGGGATGATGATGGCCAAGGTGTTGTATGGTCATGCACTAGCACATGTTTTGAATAGTGCTTCTATGTTGCTACTACACATTGTGAGAGCTAATGTCATTTCTCATAGAGACCTTATTTTTTGATGCCCATGCTATATATTGCATTTTTTATTGTTGTTGCCATATTGGAGCATATCAATGCTCGGTGATGCCATGTACCCAAGTATTTCATATTTTGGGCATGTATTGATGAGAGCACCTTTGTGTGCAGATGTAAAAGCCATATACTATCATTGTTTCATCTTTTGGGCACATTCCTTATGGAGTGAGCCATGGTGTCAGTATGGATTTGTCATTTACTATGTATGGGTCAATGGATGTCCAAGTCATGCATTATGATGTATATCTTTCATGTAGCACCAATTCATTGGGTGCATGATGTAAACTTGGGTCCATAGAGTTATGGTTGGTGATAAGAGGTTTTATAGAGGATTCATATGGCAGTCCTATGTATATGTCGCAACCATGTATTTTCTCCATGAAGCATTATGTATTGTAATGTATTGTGTATCATGTCCAAAGTTAGTTAGAGTCATGGTCATGAGGAGTAGTCTCTTACAGTTCAAGGAGGCTCATTGTAGCAGTTAGACATGTTACTTTAGTAGGCAAAGTGCATGATTGTATATTCATTAAATTCTTAGGGGGAGCATGTTCAGTTTTCAGAGTTGGCATGACATTGGCTAGTGGTGTTGGTAGCCAATTTCCTTGTTTTCATGCTTATTTTCTAGGAGATACTTCATGGGTTGCTTCAACATGGTGTTGTGCATGACAGGGGGATCACTTCTCTCATCCAAATATTGTTGGCATTGTACTTTAGTGTTTGATGGCCCTTTGCCATTGATGTCAAAGGGGGAGATATTTTGGATTGACGAGTCAACCTCCCATGTTTTATTGAGGTTGACATCAATTCCAAAGGGGGAGTTTGTTGGCATTGATGTCAACAAGCTCTTGGTGTTGTTGGCCATATGCATGTGTGATGAGTGTTTGATGATAGGTGATTGGTTGATGGTATTTTTAGTTACAATTGACATCAACATTCCTATGACAAGACCTAGTGGAGATGATGTTTTGGTTGCTAACTTGGATATGCTATTGCTGCAGGAGTTTGGAGAGTTGCTCATGTTGTGTTCATCGGAAATGTTGCTACTGTAGGTGGTTGGAGTGTTTCTCTTGGTGTTTCATATGTCTATTTATGATTGGATACATTGCATATGATGCTACATGTTTTAGATGTGGCTTCTTGTGTTGAAGGATCTTCCATTAGTGTTGGAGTTAGTTGAATGTGATGTTTCCACTGTATGTGTTGAGAATGTTGTTACTGCAGGTGTTGGATATGTTGCAGGGTCCATAGAGGTTGTGGTTTCTGCTTTGAGGAGCTAGAGGTGTAGGTGTTGGTTCTCAGGCAAGCATAATAGGTCTAGCATGTCATAGACATGTTCCTTTCTTATGTTGCAAACTTATCTTAATGGATTGGAGGAGCTTCTAACATTGGAGATGATGTTCGTATAGGTGGAAGAGATTCCGGGCTGAAGAAATTATGCTTTCAATGAGTTTTAGCCCTAGTCACATGCTTGCTAATTCAAGGGAGTAGTTTTATGGCCATATTTGCATGGAGAGCAACCTAAGGAAGAACTATAACTCCAAGAGGCTAAAATCTCATGCAGAGCAGTGCTAAGGTGGAGACTATGGGTTTGGATGAGATTTTCTCCACATTCCTTGGGCTATTGGCCTAATTTTTGGCTTGTGACGACTTCCTTGATCAATAATTTTCAGTTTATGGTTGGAAAGGTTTATGGAACATCCAAAATTTTATTAAAGTTGAAAATATCGTAAAGGCTAATGGATTTAGTGGTTAATTGGGTCAATGAACTGAAGTTGGATCTAATTCACATATGAACATGATCGTTGAGCTCAAAAGTTCTGAGTAATTATTGAGTTGAGAACTTGATTTCATCTTTATATTATAGGAAGCTCATTGTGAGTATGGTTGATTACATTAGTGTGTGGAGAGAGTGTCTATGTGGAGAAGACCCTGCAAACTATGTGAGCTTCATTATGCAAAATTTGTGAATCAGTTTGCAGTTGTAGTAGCAAATAGATTAAGTTTATTTCAACCATTACATTATACACTGAGTGAGTTGTTGATGTGTTGTTTGAGAAGTGATTAAGTAGATTTATTTATTTTATGTGTGGAGTTTTTTTATCACATCTTATGCTGCAAATTTATTTGAGCTTTAATGTTATGTTGTTGCATTGCTCAAGTTGATCATGTTTTAGGAGTCTAGTTTGAAAATATATGAAATGAGGCTTGCATGGAGGTAGTGAAGGCTTGGAGGCTTTGAGTATACATGAGTTGGAAGATTCAGTAGATGTAAGAGTTTTCTCCATGCAATGGTGGTTGGACAGTTTGGTAGAAACTAGGCGAGGCTCATTGGTCATGATAGAACTAGCAGATCGAAGTTTGTGGAGTCAATTGCAAGTTCAAGAGTCACCATGCAAGGATCATTGATCATGGTGGCCCTCAGAAGATGGCGGTCCATAGATCTATGAGAGAAACAGTTTCATGTCTAATAGTGCTACCATAATGTGAAAAAAGTCAAGTCTTCAAGGCTCATTGGAGTGAGCTGACCCATGTATAATTTTTTCAAAGATTAATAAATGAATTGAGCAGTGCAGTAGCATGGGTGGTTTTATGCCCGAGAAGGGCTTTCCACCAGAAACACTTGTGTCCTTGTGTTGATTATTTTTATGCTTGCATGTGAATTTTTTATGCTCTAATCTTTGCTTACGTGATTAAGTTTATGCATGGTTTAAGAGATTAAGTAAACACAGAAAATTGTGAAAGTGTCACACTACTGATTCACCCCCCTGACCCCCAGCACTGATCTAGTTTCCAACATCACACACTTTCCTACTCAATGCAATCAACTACTTCTACACCACCTCTTGTCATTACAAAGATTTCATGGTATAATCTTTATCATAGTTTAATAATTTTTTACACCTTAAAAATTATGTCTGGTACTCCATACTTTCCATTCATATGTTATTTTTTTTCCATGTTTTTAGATTCATGAAATCTAATAAAAGGTTTTGTAGCTAGCTCCATGTGTTATTTTATATTTGCTTGTGCAATGCAATTTTTTGCATTATCTTATTCTTCTATCAAATTTTATGTTAGGCCCCTATACTACTGGTGTAACACCTTATTGTTATTAGTACAACCCCCTTATTATATTGTTGTACCCATGTAGTCCCCATATTGTTATTATTGGGGCCCCATAGAAGCCCACTATTGTTATTATTGTGCCCTTACATTATTCTTGTTATGTCGGCTCTGATTATATTATGACCCTTTAGATTCCTATATATATAGAATGGAGGTCTTTTCATTTGTATCATCAAAGAATTGTTCATTTGTGTAATGTAAAGGAGGTTTCCCCCTTGAAGAGGCTTATTTCTAAGGCATTCGTCTATATTTTCTATCTTTTTGTGAGCTGGTTTCATAACATTTGGTATCAGATTTGTGGATTCTAGGGTTTCGCTACTCCAAACAGGTCATCATGGAATTTTCGCTATAATGTTTCTACTACGAAGTTTCAAAAGCTAAAAAAGAGCCATTTGAGAAGAACTCAGTCAAAACCTCGCATCTGAATTTGATATCTTGTCTCACTATATGTTCGGATATATGATTTGAGGAGGTTAGTGTTTTTGCAAGATCTAGAATTTCATCTCAAACAGGTCATCATGGAATTTTCACTATAATATTTTTTCTACGAAGGTTCAGACTCTAAAATTAAAACCCATTTGAACTGAAATCTTGGTGAAGCTCGGCTCCGAATTTCAGAGCTTGTCTCACTATATTTTTGGAGATATAATCTGATACATTTAGGGTTTCTACAGGATCTCGAATTACATCCTAAACGGCTGATCTTGGGAAAATAATCATAACTTTCTCTGTGAGCATCAAATTGAAATTTCGTAAGAATTTATAAAAAGAGGATGGACTCTAGTTTTATGTGTATCGGTTTCAGGTCCTAAAGTTGAAACAATGACACGTGGTACTTCATACAATTTCGCTATACTGAACCAGTCTATAATCAGGTCATCGTGGGAGATTTGACATAATGCTTCCTTACAGAATCCAATATTCATCAGACTTTCGTGGTTAGAAATAAGAATCAGAGGGTTACTACAGGACAAAATTTCAAAACTTGGATATCTGAAATTATAGAGTTACAATTGTTTCAAGATCAAGCTCCTAAAATCAAGAAAAAGCGAGATGAGGAAGTTTGATGGCAAGGATCCAGTAAATTGGATACTATAGATGGAGAAATATTTTGATCTACATGGCATACCACTGTTACAAAAGGTACTTATTGCATCTAATTATTTAGAACCGAATCAATTTTTATGGTATAAAGCGCTTTGTTCTCGTAAACCACTTATTATGTGGTCAATTTTCACGGAGGAAATGATAGCACATTATGAGGATACAAAGAGCAACACCTTCTTTAGCCTATTGATAAATCTCAAACAAAAGTGTTCAATGGCAGAGCACATTGAGGACTTTCAAAATTTGAGTATAAGGGTAAATGATATTCCAAAGAAGCAAAGGATTGATATCTTCATAGGTACTTTAAAAGATAACATTCAACATAAGGTTCATTTTTGGGAAATTGATTCATTGGAGAAAGCATTCAAGTGGTAAAGGAAAATTGAAAGAGAAATTATGGAAACAAGAAATCCCACCACTCACGACTATAATTATGGAAGTGTTTCTTCTCCTATCCTTCCACAACCTACAAGGTTTACACCACAATAATTGGAAGAAAAAAGAGAAAAAGGGCTCTGTTACAATTGTGATAGCAAATACACTAAAGGTAACAAGTCTGCTGAGAAGAAATTATTTTACATAGAGTATGAAGAGGAGGAAGAAAAGGATCAAGAAACATCAAAATAAGAGGATATAAGCCAAGACCCAACCCCAAAGAAAGAAGAAATGAATCCAACCATATCTTGTAAAGCATTGGCAAGAATTACCACTCCTCAAACTCTCAAGATAGAAGGACATATCAAGAAGAAAAATGTTCAAAAAGTGAAAGATCACATTGAGCATCAAGAAATGAGTTCAACCATATCTTGTAAAGCATTGGAAGAAATTACCACTCCTCAAACTCTCAAGATAGAAGGACATATCAAGAAGAAAAAGGTTCAAGAAATGAAAGATCACATTGAGCATCAACAACAAGTTCTCCAACTTTTGAAGGATAATGCCACTTTGGTGTAGAATCAAATGAAACAACAGGTAGATCAACATCGCAGTGAAAAATGTTTTGATGTAGGCAATTGGGTATTTTTACAGCTACATCTCAAGCAAGCTATTTATGAGAAGGAAATGTTGGCAATACTACATGCACTTAAGAAATGGTGACCTTACCCAATGGGAACACACTTCAAGGTAAAAATGGATCACGATAGTATTAAATACATTTTAGAATGAATATTATCTTTATAAGAATAGAAAAAATGGGTCACAAATATGTTGGGTTATGACTTTGACATTATCTACAGAAAAGGGAAGAAATTTTTTGTTGCAGATGCACTCTCAAGAAAGGATGGGGATGTAGAAGCATTGTTTTGTGCTATTTCTACTATCCAACCAGATTGGATAAACGAAGCAAGGGATGAATGGAAGAAGGACAAAGAAGTGTGGCCACTCATTCAAAAGTTGCAGAATATCC
>APFE030572710.1:0-32571 GCA_000404065.3 Pinus taeda
CCTGAACCCTGTATCATCAGATCATTTTCACCTCCAAAATCATGTGCTTCGTTCCGTGTCATAGATGTGGGATTCATTAAGGCCCTCCTACGACAGGTCACTTCTTCTCGACATCAGCTCATTATCCAAGAAGTCAACTTAGGAACAACCCTTTCAGTACTTTGAAGCTTGCATGCCTCAATGGAAACTTTCTCACTTTCGGTGACAGGTTTACATTAATGGCCTTCGACCGAGAGATTTTGCGTGGTGTTCAACGCCAAGTCCTTTTTCACACCACGCGAATTGTATTGTGGTACCTTGAGGGCCGTTGTCATCATTGGTGATTCCTCTCGCGCCTGTTAACACCTTACATCATTGGCTGGTAATCAGGCGATGTCTTTCCATGTTCGACTCCAGAACATTTTTCACATGGATCGACTTGTACTCCGAGTGAAGATTGAATGAGTTTTGAAGACCTCGGATCTAGTTTCATCCATTCAGGTTGCGATATATTTAGGAATATAAAGACATCAAATGTACATCATTGCTGAACAGATGATCATCCAAATCAAAGGATGATGAGTCCGAATCATCAGTCTGCCACACAAACGATTGTTTGTCCTATGTACATGAAAATGAATTTATAAAGCTGAGCATGGGAATGCCCGCCTTAGCTAGATCATGAAAAAATGTTGTCGAAATAATGTATTTTGTTGTATCTTGTTACAGGTCACCTCCCAGCTCGAAAAAACTTCGGATCCTCATGATAAAGCATTTCCCTTGACATCAAAAGATTAATGACCTCATGCTTTAGGGGGCAACTGTTATAGACATTTTTGGGCACTTCAACCCCAATCTTAAATGTCCATAAACTGAGGGCTCCTGAGTCCCTAAAAGTGTTGCTTCACTACCTAAAAGAACAAGGTCAGCTGATTACATCATCTCCCAGAAGTTCTCCACTAAAAACTGCTCATAAATGGTCAAAACTGGACCATACTGAAAACCCAGTGCAGAGGGTGCGATGCATATCACTTCCCCAGTGTACAAGGTGCAATGCATACTGACTGGCCCCTCTATAGGGTGCGATGGTCGGGAATGGACAAATGGCAGGGACAAATTACAAGGTGGAAGATCATGGAATCTTCCAGAAGCTTCCCCTCTGACACTTGCCTCTATGTTTTTGACCAGGGATAAGTAAGAGATCATCGTTCTCCAAGTGGAATCAGGAACTATTAGAGAGAGGACACTAATCAAGACCCTAGAAGATGACTCACCCCCCTACAATCATCTATATATAGATCCCTCATCATAGAGATCCAGAGGCTATAATCTTGTATCTTGTAGAGAAGTGTTGTTGGTTTTCTGGTGTAACTTCATAGTGTTGGGTGATCTAAGCTTTACTTGAGGTGAAGAAGGGATTTCTTGTTGGTGGATGATGCTGGGTCAGAACATATGGTTGTAATCCTCTTGCTACTTTTTGATCTTAATAAAGCTATTCAAGTTTTCCTCCATATTCTTGTATGTTTCATTATATATGCATTTATATGGTTAACACATATCTGGTCCTGTGTTATTTATGAATATAGATCTTTGTTCTTCGATAGTAGTATGTTGTTGTGATTCCACAAGTGCTCTTTGAAGCTGGGCAAACGAAGAAGAAGCGGCAAAGTTCTATCAGGAAGGAGAGGAATCAAACAAGGAAGTCAAGCGCAAGACTAAGTTTGGTCTCCTTTCTTCCACTCTTATCTATTTTCATAAAGGAGAAACGAAAGTAGACTTTACTTGTTTGTTTCTAAGATAGTTACCAGTCTTAATGGGAATAACAACATCCGAGTGGACACTATTCCCTGTAACAAGGTGTCAAAGTATGAATTGTTTTCTTCCCTAGTTTATTCATTTATTTTTTGCAAAAAAAAAAAATATTTGCATCAGGCATATTTAATTTCAAAAGTAGAAAATTGCATTTCATTATAGTTCTCATTCAATCATAAAAACAAAAAGATCTCCAACACCAACCCACCCCCACTTTGATCGCGTGGTGCAGTGAGAGCCACATCACCATTCATTTTGGTAGGTAGAAGAAGAAGATGGCAAAGAATGTAGAAGAAATGAATGGAGATGATGACAATGAGGAAGATCCTCTTGGATTTCCCATTCAGGATATTGATGGAAGTGTGCACATGAAGAACATCCCTCCACCTTTTCTTCCAAAATTTTATGGTCTAAGGTCAAAGGATCTGGAAACCTTTCTCTTTGAATTTGAGATTGTTTGTAGATATTATGGTTACTTATTAAAAAATAAAAAATTGAGACTGTTTCCGACAACATTGAAGGATAGAGCTCTTAAATGGTTCATGAGTTTAGGTACTAGTTCAATAAGATCATGGAATGATATGCAAAAGATATTCCTAGAAAAATATAAACACCATGATCTTAAAGAAGAAGTCTTTAGAATGATTCAAAGAGAAGATGAGAGCCTTGAGGATCTAATAGAGAGGTTCATGTACAATGTTAAGAGGGGAAAACTACATCATTTAGGATTTGACACACTAAAAACCCTCTTACTTAAAACAATTAGGGATGAGTGGATTGATCTCCTTAATCTCATGAGTAGAGATGACATATATCAATTGTCATTTGAGGAAAATTGTGAAACATGAAAACACATATCAAGAGGAAAACAAGAGTAGTTAAATCAACATCAAGATTGGTAAGTCAAGCTAAACTTGGAAATTTTTTTGATGATTTTAAAACAGAAATTCTTAGCAATATAACAAAACAAGTAGAAATGTTAAGAATACAAGATGAAGGAAAAGAAAATGCTGATATTTGTTTTGCAGAATCACATGATGTTAAACATTGTCTATCATTACCAAGGTTGGATAAATTTCACCAAGAGGACAATGGAGCAAGTCAATTTCCAATGCAACCATGTTTTGTAGCTCTAAGAGGACCATGGAAACCTATTCAACCTCATATGGTGAAAAAGCCTAATTAACAATTTCAAGCTTATGCACATCCACCTCAAAGTAATTGGAACACACTCTTTCCTTTGCAACATTGGCCATCTCAACCCCAAAACCAATCTTGGCAACAAGGTTGGCAAGGAACTTATGGGATTTATCCACAATATCCTTAGTATTTTCCTCAATATCCTTCATACCCAACTCCATGTTATCCTTACCATTCACCTCCACCACAACCACAACCCCATCCACATTCATCTCAAATATACACTCCACTCAACTACTCGTACCACCATTTCCAAACCCACACATTGAAGTAGCTCATCCCACTTACAATGCTGAGGTACAACACTTACAAACATCTCCTCTTGATATTAATGGTATTCATCATAACTCAGGAAGAGTATTGCAAAAAACAGATTATCTTGATATCATTGAAATACCACATCTGGAGGAAGAAGATTCAAATGCGAAGACCACAAAATCATGGGCTGCACTTGATGAAGAGCAGACATCAAAATCAGAGATTGAGAGAACTCCCTCATGGTTACCATCAAATCATCCATGTTTTCAAGAGAACAATCAACAAAAAGAGGAAGATTTGAAGATCATTGTAGAAGAAGACATGAAGAATGATCCAGATCAGCAAAAGGACCAAGGACATCACAACTATATTGAAATATGGTTCCAAACAGTCACTAAGTTGTAGCATCACTTTCTTCCTCAACTATGGTTGTTCCTTTCAAAGTTAAATCATTTGGTCTTTGAAATCCAGGTACATGTCAATGCATACATTTCAAGCCTCCACATCATTTTGTCTGTCATCTTGATGTGCACATGGCTCCATTGGAAATATTTCTATACTTGAAAGTGATTTTGTTTTTCAAGTAGGGTAGGGTAGAAAAAAAAAAAGTCTCAAGTGAAAACCTCCTTGGAGGCACCTCAAATTGGCTCATTGATTGAAAACCCCCATGAGGCGGTCAATGGGTTGGGAAAAGAGAAAAAAAAGAGAAAAAAAAAATCCTAGGTGAAAACTCCTTTGAGGTGCTTAGGCAAACCTACTAGTTAAAAACCTACTCGAGGCAGCTAGTAGGCCTAGAAGAAAAAAAAAGAGAAAAAAATAAAAGATATTTGCTCCATGTATATCTCTGATGAATGCATGTACTCTCCAACATCTGCAAGCAGCAAGAACAAATTGGTACCAAAGGGAAAATTGGTCAATCCTAGTCAAAAGAAGTCAAATTTTGACTTTCTACTCCTTTGCTGAAATGCTCCAAAAAGGCCAAGGCCATGCCAATCCATCACCCTCATATATTCCACCATCCACCAATCATTCTCAATCTTCTACTATTCATTTCTTTTGTTGTCCTAAAAAACTACATGATGCTCTGTTTTCCTATAGGATACAAAAATACATAGAGCAGAAATTTGTTTTTTCCATATCTTGGAAACCATGCATCCATTTTCCAAGCTGTTTCATGGGGAGATGCATATGGATGATGGTAACATGTCCAAGAAATTTCAACAAATTCTAGTACACGGGTTCCAAGAAATCAGCCTCCATCACCTTTAGCCATTTTTAGATTTTTTCGCGATTCGTGCATCCATTGACCCAAAGTTTTCTATGGGGAGGTGCATAATGATGCTAGAAACATGCTCAAAAAGTTTCAAATTGATCTAGTATACCGGTTAGGAGATATGGACAAAAATGCGTTGTCCTATAAACTTACAGGATACAGAACAACACCTACAGGATTGGCAGTGAGTAGTCTTAAAGGAGATCCAGAGGTCAAAAAAGCTCCTTTAGAGCTTAGCAGTAGCATCAGGATCATCAGCATAACCATCCAACAACTACACATCAACATCAACTCAGCAGCAACATGCATGTCTCTCCAACAACCATTAGGTAGGTACAGGTATGCAATATTCTTGACCTCTTCTCTTGAGCATATTATAGTTAGAAATTTGTTGTCAATGCATGAGAGATGAGGTTTTATAAGCTAATGATTGGTCAGCAGTCTCAATCACCCTCAGCTAGTTAATTTCAACTCTCATTCACTCGTGCAATGTTGGAAAGTCAAATTATGAAGGTTGGTGATTTCAAGGAATGAGGACAACAGTTAAAAGAAGAAATTTTTGCAAAGGCCAAGTCACCACAACTCTCCAAGCCCTCCATCTACTTCATATTCACTATCTATTCATCATTCATCCATCCCATTTCATTCTTGAAAAAAAAGAAACAAGAGCATCCTCTCCATTTTCACAAACCTACACTACTCCCTTTAAGGCCTAACATCATCAGGCGATCCCTCTTCATCATTTCTCATCACTGCCATACAGTTAGAAGACTCTGAAGGAAGAAGGAATGACTACTACATGAAGGTAGAATGCTAATACAAGAAGGAAGAAAAGAAAAATTGTGCTAAAACCCAAAATGATAGTGCCTAAGAGAGACCTAATCAAAACAAAGAACTCCAAGGCCATTAGGCAATCATCTAGGCCACAAGGAAGAAGAAGAAGGCAACAAAAAGAAATAAGGAATTCACCATCAAAATATAAATCAAACTGCAGTGATGAAAATAGGTGTTCCAAAAGGTTGCCAATATCTTTCTAGCTTTTGTCCAAGGCCTAAAAATGGGAGAAATGCATAAGAGTCAAGTTGAGGGCCTGCCCTAATCCCAGTTTATCATTTATTCTCAAAATTGGTTTCCTGTAGTTTTGACAAGAAATCCTATAGGATGTCCTAGTTCTCATCTAAATTCATCTTGAGGGTGTTAGAGGTGTTCAAATGGTGGAACAAGGTAGTAGAAGGTTGATAACGGTGTGGAAGACCTTGCCAAATTGAAAAATATTCAAGAACCAATCTTGAATAAGGGGAAGAAGGAAAGCTAATGGTCTCAAGAAAAAAATTATTTTTCTTTGCACGAATATGTTTTTGGGCTTGTCCTTGCAGAACTTGCAGCCAATATTCTTAATGCACAGGAGAGAGGCCACCAAGGCCATGGATGAGGCACAATCAAGACACTAAGTTGCTCAGAGGATGAGCAACACATTCAATAGGGGGTATGATGGGCCTCTAAATTAGACATAAATTAAGGCCCATGCCTCTAAATTAAACAATAACTTAAGGCCTATGACCATCGTTCAACACATTAAACCTCTCTTCTTGCATTAGATAATTTATTTTTAACTTTAATATATTCATTAGGAAGGTTTATGAATAATTGAATATGTGTGCCTAATATTATTTATTTTTTGTGAAATATTATGAGAATATTGGGTAGATTATGAAGAGTTGGGGAGGAGATAATTTGGGGACTTGTTCCCTACTACTGGAGGATTAATAATAAATAATAAGTCAACAAGATATTATGGAATTATGGCATAAATTGTGGAACTTCAATGATTGAAAAAATCTAGGAATGTTTTCCACCAATCAAGGGGACTAGATCCACTAATCAAGGGATTTTGGTGGGGAAAGATTCCTCCATTCATGGGGAATGATTCCTAATAATTTTGTATAAATACCAAGTCAAATTTTCCTCTAGGGGTATTTTAATTAGTGTTAGTGTGGAGAGAGCTTGTATTTTTGCAGCTCCATTGTATTTTCTTGCAGGGATGTAATTATATTGATAAAAATAATGAAGATCAGTGTCATGTTCAGCTTCTAAATCTTGTTCTCCTCTATAGGTCTCTGAGTTTCCTTGGGCTTGGCCATCCTAGGAGCCTCAGAGCCCTTTTGTATCATTTTCTTTCCTTCTTTTCATTGCTTATTCACATGTATCTCTTGTTTTTTTTCTTTCTATTTTTGCATTTAGAATTAATGATTTCTTGTTGTAGGATTGAGTTAAATGGTAGATGTAAGTTTTTTTATAGGACCACAAGCATTATTTGATCATTGGAAAAGATTTGGAAGTTCATAATAATCATTGAGTTGCTTGGATTAGTTTTCTTATTCCCAACTCTAGATTATTGGATCTCTTGAATTTATCTCTGCTTTAATTATTGTAATAATTAGATCACTATATTATTTTTAGACTAAGAGATGAATGTTAGTATAGATGTGTATCAGAGCTTGAGAATAAGGATTTAATGGTTGAGTGATAAAAATAGATATTGAGATGCAGTTAGGAAAGGATTTGATTCATAAAAGAGAAAATAATGTAATGACAGAGAGATTATCGAGAATAGAGTGAGTAAGCGAGAGGTGTGACAAATAGAGGGTTTGAGATTGAAATAAAGGTAAGATAAACTGTTGTAATTGAGTCGAGAGGGCTAAGACTCTGTAATTTCCATTTTGTTGGATAATTGATTGAAGTGTGGTGTGGATGTACTGTTCTAGTGCAGAAATTCTCTTACGATTGTGTATCAGTGTTCTGGACCCTAATCAGGTATTTTTCTTTGTTCATACATTTTATTTATAAATCATAGTCAATTAGTGTTAAGCATTAATATTGAGTTTAAGCACTAAACCTTTCCTTAAGCACCTTTATTAAAAGTATGAATTAAGCACGTGGGTTGTATTGATAAGTGGGAAGCGGTATCTCGCGCACCCTAAAGGTTGTAAATGATATTCCTAAAATTCACGCGATTAACCTTAGCGGGCGACATGTAGCATAGGAAAACAAATTTTCTTGTGCGCTCTCGACCTGATATCAGTCTTGCAAGATTTCGCGTGACAACCATTCATTTGGACGGATCACAATGATGGTGGAAATCATCCAGGTTAGTTGATGAGCGAATGATGTGATGTCTGTTGGATTTGGAGAAGTGAGATCAATGACGGGGATTGAAGCGCTTGATAAAAGGAGGAGTCAACGAGGGATCGACAATGATTGGTCACATAAGCAAGTCCCTCAGGGTGAAAATCCACGTACAGAATCTGTTTGTGCACAGATGATTGGTTACAAAGTTAACCTGTAGTCGAATTACAGACTGCCACCTCATTTTTGTCAAGACAAAAAGACAAAAACGAAAAAAAATATATTTTATTCATTTACATGCACTGCAATAGAAGGTTTCATGGTTTGAATCTGCATGCTTAGGACAGTAGGACTCAATACATGTTAACTTAGCATTCTTTTGAAGCAAAGCCTCTTAGGAGATAGTTAGAAAATGGCGTGTTTTAGCATTTGATTTCATTCTCTTTCCTTGTACTTTATTTCTTGCAATAGGTTAAGGTTCCATTTTTAGCATTTCATTTTATGCAATTAGTTTAGGATTTGACTTCAGCACATGCACTCCATTACATCATGACAACAAAGGAAGGACACATTGTATGCTGCACACATAATGTTGATACCTCTTAAGTTTGTATGAACCCTGGGTTGATAATTAAAGTCGGTAGCCTTGGGAGTTGCAGCATTCTTGTTGCAATACTGAGTTTCATCAAGTCCTATTGTCTGTACCCCATAGTTAGTACAAATATTAGAAGCCTCTAAGGATAAGATCACCCGCGTTGTCGATCATTGGCTCAATTGCATCATAGTAGGATTTGTGACTGATTCGCGGTCGATACCTTAGTTAGCTACAATGAGCCAGAGTGACTGTTTTTCAAGGATCCACGAGGTAAGTATTTGAAGTCTTGAATACCTGGATTCAGGTGTTATTGTGCGAAAAACGGGTTATGCAGCTACCTTGATGTTTAGAGCTACGTGAAGCAGAAATACTTACAATAAATAAGGAATAAAGGGTCCTGAATATAGTCCATTGATTTCACCTCCATTGGGTGATGAAGAGGGAGTAGCACAAGCTTCTCCGTGAAGTGCTATCCAGTTAATAAGACAAGGATTCTTGTGGCTGCCACCTCCAACTTCACCACCATCACCTGAGACTTCACCCATAACACCTCCACCTACACCACAATTCAGCATGGCCAATTCAGCGAAGTTGCCTTTGTTTAAAGGCTTTGGAAATGAGGACTCAGACCAGTTCTGGTTCGTCGTGAAAGCTGCATGGGAAGCTCAAGGCATTACAGATGATCACATGAAAAAGGAAACACTGGTTAGTGCTCTGTAGGATTGCACGCTAACCTGGTACATTAAATACCCTAACAATAACCCAAATGCTAGAGTAGAGGACATCCAAATCGCATTGAATAAAGAATTAAGTACGCCTAAATTCGAGGCAAAATCAATTTTAGAGTTCAAGGAAATTGCGATGAAACTAGGTGAGACCCCTTGGGAATTAGATCAGAGGTTGAAGTGTAAAATCCGCAAAGCTAATATGAACTTAACGAATGGAAAACACCGTGAATGGTTCGTGGCTTTGCTCCTACCACACCTAAGGGTTGCGTTGTCACAACAAAAGATAACAACTCAGGCAAAGGCCTTGGATATTTCAATGAGACTGAATGAAACACCAATGCAGGTTCTGAATCTGGGGGTTCAGCAGATCCATGCATAGTTGCAAAATACTTGCATTGAAATGCAGAGCTTAAAGCAGGATAAGATAGTTTGACCACAGGTGCGCAAAGAGGTATAGTGCCTTAAATGCAAGCATTAGGGGCATGACAAAGACCATTTTCTAGTGTTGTCTTGTTGGGGCCTGACCCAGGTTTAGAGGTGATTTAGCCAAACAAATCCCAGTACTACTGGCCCTTTTG
Organism: Pinus taeda; assembly: GCA_000404065.3. Lineage (NCBI taxonomy): Eukaryota > Viridiplantae > Streptophyta > Pinopsida > Pinales > Pinaceae > Pinus > Pinus taeda. The sequence goes on from APFE030572710.1 coordinate 9,550, forward strand.
GCAATAGTCTGTGGAGCGCGGACTAAGGTCTCACTTGAAGTAGTATGGGAGGGTGCTAGAAACATGTTTCTACACCCTAGAGATGTCTAACGAGTTCAAGTGGTCCGTGGCTTGACCCTGTGTGCACGTCGCTATGTGCACTTACCCATACCTCGCAACCTAAGATGTTGCCTTCGTGTAGTCCTACTCAGGGGACGAATGTTGTTATTACCCAAGTCCTTACTAATATTCCATCGTTAATTGATTAACTTAGCTTACTTTCATGTGTAAAGTATACTTAACACTTTAAATCATTCATATAAGTGTCCTCAGTAAATAAACAATATATTTGCAATTGATATCAAACATGTAATAACTCAAGAATAGATACACATAATTTGGATAAAACTTCTTTTGTTATTCTCTTCTCCAGTTACAGACTCGAATCCACCTCGCACACTTAGCTACAGGGGTACACGCACTTAGGTACGGACAACTAGGCCTCTGCGCACTTAGCTGCAGAGCCTTCTCCTACTCTATGACCCAAAGACACGCTTACTCTGTGCTTCTACTTCTCTACATCATACTTTCCTCTCTTCCCCTCTCTTTTACACTTAGAGCCTCTCTCTATTTATACAATCCCATGGTCCACGGACCATGGTTATTCTAACATTACATTACAAACTAGGGCGGACAAACCTATGACTCAAACATACTTTCGTGCCTGCAATTCGCGGGGCTTTACAAAATTATTCAGTCAAAACATGGGCTTTGAGCCCCAAAACATGCTTGGGGGGTGGGATTCCATGCCCAACAAGACCCCAACACAAACATCATGACTTGCCCCTGAGTCACTCTGTTGGTGTGGCGATCTTGGCATGGAGTTCCTCCAACTATCCTCGAATTGTGTTGATGTCGGCAGCGCACTGAGCCGTTGCTTGCTGAATTTATTACATCCTCTGTTTTGAGACCTCTGTGTCTAGGGTGCTTCTTTGTGTTAATGTATGCATCCACTGTATGTGCGTGATCTTTCCTTCGATGTTTTTTGTGATAGTGAAAGCCTCGTCGATCCACAGCTAGATGTGCGCTTTGAGAACTGCCTCCTTATGTCACACCATGTCCACCTGTTCCTTCAGTGCCTTGGCTTGCTGCATATTTGCAAGCCATTGGGTGAGGACTACTATCTATGTAGTTCCTCTAACATTGTCGTATTGCTACTGAAGTTCTCGCGCCTCTATCTCCAAGAACTAGATTGTGGGATCCTCTTGTAGAGTTGTGAGGACCTCAAGTGTTTCCTTCAACAATGTGGTACAATCTTGTATTGCACTTCCAATTTCTTCCAATCCCACTGCAATAGCACTAGTGTGTTGTTCTCGGACCTCCAGGGGAGTGGAAGGCTACATCTTTAACTGCAACTCGGCGATCTAAAGATTCATCTCCAGTTGAACCTTGGACATTTCTTTTCTAGCCTCGCAGACTCCGGTTTCCAACCTATGAATCTACACCTCTACTGGTAGATCTGTTGGGATGGCCAACTAAGGGATGTGTCAGTAAGTGTCATCTACCACCTGCGCCAACTGTTGGTTTTGCGACACCAATTTGTTGCGCTATAGACTGAGCTGTTCCATGTTGATATTTTGTTCGCTGAGAACCTGGATCGCACGGCTCTCCCTAGCGTGCAACTCTACTATTATCCCATCCTGCAGGAGATACAGTGTCTCTCGCGGAAGGGCAACCAAATTAAGGCCAAGGTCTTTGATCATGTTTACCGCAAATCTATCGGTCTCATTTGCTGCTATTAGGGACCCTTCTGGTAACATTATTGTGTTTTCTATCTGTGCGTACAACATCTGCTTTGCTGCCAAGGATCTTGCTGCGAGGTGGATCGAAAGGGTACCCACTTGAGAGGGCCACCCCTGTAACTCATGTAGCTGTGCCCTGAGGGCCCCCAACACAGTTTGGTGCTCCTACATAAAATCTTGAAGGGCCTCATTAGTGACATCGCGAACTGTCTCACCGATGTCATGGAGGTCACCTTCAGTTAAGGTGATCGGGTCAATGGCCAACTTCAAGGCCTTGACCTTCTTCCTCGGTCCTGTTCTCTCTATCATGTGTGGGTGCTTTAGTTGCATGGACAAGGTCCCTGGGTCTGCACTGATTCCTGTTGTTTTTGCATCCTCTACCTCCTGCCCCTGTGAGGACATTGCTTGGTCCTCATCCACCTTCATTGTTGCTTCCTCTGCCACCTATGCTGCTGCTGCTGCTTCTACAACCTTCTTCTATTTTTCAGATTTCTGCGTCACTTCCCACACTTCCCTTTCCGTAGCTACTACTATTTCCTTCTGCCTTTTCTCGGCCAATTATGTGACGTGCAGCTTGGCATCATCCTTCTTCTTTTGCGATTCTGCCTTCTCAAGTTCAGCCAGATCTGGGGCGCACCATTCCGGAGGCCATGTCTCCAAGACAGTGAAGATGTCGTTGTTAGTTGCTATAAAAGGGAGCTTCGTCCACTGCTTCATTGTATCCTTTCGCACCTTGATGTATACTTTATGCATGTCGGCCTTGAATTCTGCAAAACTCTGTAGACTGTTGTACACCATAGGTGACAAGCGTGGCCTCTGATTGATCCACATCTTGATGCTCACCTCCATGAGCACCCAGAAGATTTTGGTGTCGCGTATCCATTTTGCGTCCTTTGTGACCCAGAGCGAAGCGTACTTTGCGGACTCTGGTAATTCTATGTCAATGCTAGGGAATTGACTGCCCTCTGGTAGTTGCCCTGCTACGAGCATTATGGATAACAACAGCCATGCATAGTGGAAGGTTTTACTCTACTCCTGGGCTTCGCAACAGTTCTTCAAAAATTCTTCGTATAGGAATTCAGACAAGTTGAACTGGACCCCCTCCACACACTGCTTAGCCAGTGCGACTATCAGCGCCTCATCGATGCAGCACTTCCTCATAACTTTTCTGCCTAGGAGTTGGGTTGCTACGCGTAACCCTTTGTCCTTGATGTTGAAGATGGCATAGCTCCTTTTCTTCTTCTCCAGCTTGTATTTTGTCTTCATGGCTTCTGCAAGGGCCAAATCATTGCCCTTTTCTTTGGTTATGGTTGTGGGTTACTTTCCTTTGCAGGGGAGCCTAGACATGCGGTTAATGAGGTCTGTCATGATAGGGATAGGATCCTATAGCCATAGATACCCATCATGCACCAGGCAGAGCAGATTCCTGATGACGAAAATGGTGATGGGAACATGGTGGAAATGTGGTATCCATAGTAAGTGCAGCAACCTAGCCTTTTCCACATTGCGCATCCATTTCCGCGGCTCTAACGTTGTCACCAACCCCTCAGTGTTCTGCTTCATGAGGTTACCAGTCTCTAAGTGAGGGAACTTCTCATGGTTAGTGAGGTCCCAATTCAAACTTCATGGTTGGCACACGGCCCAGGTGCATGCCTTCAAACACTATGTCATCTGGGGGGAGTGGAGTCTAGAGTGAAATATTGGTTTCGTCTAGGTCCTTTGACACTTTGGTCTTCCCTTTCCATGGGGGAACATATGCAGGCAATTTTGTTGCAGAGCGTATAGGTTGAATGTCCTCCTCCATATCTTCATCGTCTTCTGTTCTGATGGTCAGGACTTGCAGATCTTCTTCTTCCTCATCTGTGTCGATTGTGACAAATTTCCCTTTTTCTGCCTTTGATAGCTCGTTGCGTAGTGGGTTCCTCGGGCACACGCGTAGGGGGCCATTGCTTGTTTATCGTTCTTGGGCCTCGACGTTCGTGGTGATTTGGAGATTGCTGCCACAATCTTCGTGCCTTCTGGAACATCCTCCACCATTGGGGTTTGCGCAACCTCACCGACAGTTACTTCAACGATTCCCAAACCATCCTTAGTGGTTTTCATTATATCTAGGTTGTATTTTATCATGCATGAACTCAGGGGCTCAATTATCGCTCGGATATCAATACGTAGTGTTTTTCTCAAGCGCTCAATTCTCAAATGACCAAGTGTTTTTTGCTGGCCAGCCCTTTTTGTTTTATAGCACCTTTTGAATTTGAATTCGACCATTCCCCCCAATTTTGGGCCATTAATGCTTTCTTGGTGGCAGATTTTCCCAAATATTGCCCATAAATTGCATCTTAAATGCCCGTCGCCCGCTCCATTTGGCCTCAAATCGAGCATCGCATCATGAATAGTGACTCCAATGGTCACTTTTTGGCCAATCCACGTGGTAGCGTAGCCCTTCGTGTGCGTCGCAAACCCTGTGACTCTCTGCTTCTACGCGCATCCCCATTATCACGTAGCTTCTGGGTAGAATAGTTTATAGTCCTGCGCTTCCTTTCAATTTCCTAGAGCGCTAAGACAGTCCTTCCTGCGGCTAGTCATGTGGTCGCACCACCCATGTGGCGCTCCATCCCATCCTCCACCATGGTTCGCAAAGAATACCCACATTCCATAGTTGTGGTCAACCTCGCGCACTTTGCTACTTGCAACACGCTACCCTGGTCACTACGTTTGGCGATATGCAGTCCAAGCCAAGGCAGCGGGCTAACTAATTCACAGAGATAGTTCTCTAATTTATCAGTATGATCATACGCACCTTGCCTCACCACCCTCGGCTTTTCGATGAGAAATGCTTCCTTTATTTTGTCTTCCAACCTCTTGACCTCCGCGTCCATCAAAGTGCTTTTCTCCCTTAGACGTACCTGGTCTTTTCAAGTCCGTGAAGTCTAATGTTTCCCTATCGGATTTCTTCCTCAAGTCTTATGTGTTCTGTTTCTCATGATTGTGTGATTCCTTCATTCCAGCCTTTGAGGACCACTGTATCTATGGGTGCTACTATGCGCGGACTAGGCTTTGGATGCTCCATAGGGATCACAACCCCTGCTTCATACTTTAGCTTTGGAAGTGCTTGCATGGTTAGGGTTTTGCACATGGTCCTATAAGTCCATAGAACCGCTGGTATGCACTGGTCCTAGTCAGTGCATCTCACATGGTGGACCATGTTCAGCACTTCGCACACCTTGTCAAAGGCTTCCCAACATATAATCTTCGGCATGCTTGGTCATATCATACTTCATCGTTCACGCCCTTGTCGGACCCACTCCTGCTTGTTGTTCCTGTTCTTTATTGTGAGGTCGATGTGCGTTCGTGTAGGTTGCGTACCATATGCCTGTACCCATCTGGAGTGGTGGGCATGCAGGCTGTTTCTTCCATCATACCTGGCTTCCATCCGTAGATGAGGATTTCCAAACCGCATAAGCATCACTTTTCTACATTCACGCCAGTTCTCAAAACTTCTTTGATGTGTATGCCACCATCTTGCAGGCATAGCGCATAGTGCTCATTTCAGAGCGTCAAAACACTACTGTTCTGGCACTTCTCTTTCATATTTGTTCATGAATTCATCCATCGCTGTCAACCCATCATACATAGGCAGATTCATTATCTGTGTTGTCACGCAACACAGTGATCTTACCATCATGTTGCAATTGAGGGTGGTTACCTCGTGTAAGCATTTTTGCCATCATTCTATTTCTTCATTTGAATTCGATGTGCAAGAGATTCCGCGCTCCCACGAAATCCTACCATCCACTGTAGGATTCACCTAGTCCTACTCCCATGTGGTGATTTTGTAGATACAGTCTAGATCATCATCACTCTCGTCGTCACGTATTGGCTCTATGTAGTGCGATCCTTCCACAGGGTCTAAAGGTACCACTAGGTGGCCCAATCGATTCCCAGTAGCGCAGGATAGGGATTGCTATCATCAAAAATCTCTATCACTTCAAAATCTAAAAGTGCACTCACACCTTCGATGTCTACCATTATTCCCTGCAATCCTCCCATTGGTAGGATCTTTTGCTGGTTCACCATTCGCAATTGAATAGGGGACCATTGCAACGTGGGCCTATCCATGCACTTCCATGTCTGCTTTGGCAGTATGTTCACATCCGATCCTAAATCTAGAATCACTTGATCCATTTCATATTTCCCGATTTGCAGAGTCAATCTCATCTCCCTTCCTATTCATGTTGTGTGCTTCTCGAGCTTCCAGACTATGCACGATTCTCCTAACCCAGCGCACCTAGTGATGAGTTCTTGTAGTCCCTTCATAGCCTTGCTGTCACGTAGCAACTTTATGCATGTCTCCAGAAATGTAGTAAGAATTGATGGGTCAATCTTAGGTTCTAGTTTGTCTTTACTACATGAAGTGGAGGCCTTCGTGAAGCTCTTCTTAGCTTCCATGAATGTCTCCTTTGTGCGCTCCAAATCAAACTCTGGTTCCTTTGTAGGAGCCTTGTGAACCCAAGCAGTTTCTTTGGGTTGCTTCCCCTTGTCATCTCATGTCGTAATACCACTTTGGACTATGATGTTTACATTCAGGTCCTCTTTGCATAGCTCAGACCTCATCATTTGCAAATGCTGAGTTGTGGGAGGTTGGAGTATTCCTTTATCGTGCAACCTTGCTATCAGTGTGGGGTGATCCTCCATCTCATGATCAAACTGGGTACAATATAAACATGAGGCTCTTGTTGGATTTCTACAATCGCGAGCATAATGCCTTGGCCCTCCGCAATTGTAACAAATCAGCTGTCCACAACCCCTTCCTGGTCCCATTCCACCTTGACCTCGTCCGCGCCCCTAAAATCCAGTGTGCGCCATTCTTGCATTTTGATCAAGGGCTTGTATTTCAGTCTGAACTCTGTAGGCAATAGTCTGATCCATCATTAGTTCATAACTTCTACAGGTGTGTTCGTCATGGCCTACTGATCTGCAGAAATTACAAAACAACTATTGGGACATCTGCTTATACTTTTGTAATAGGTGATAGTTATTTGTAGTGTGCTTCCCTCCTATCTGACAAATCACACACCATAATGCAGGCGCCGCACTTGGTCCTGCTTATGCCTTTGGTCTCAATGGCATTAACCCTTCTCCCGCTAGGTAGTTCACGAAGACTAGACAATGGTCCTTGTCATGCCGTTGGCCTTTGCATTTTATGTAGCATACCTCCTTGCGCACTTCTGGGTGAGTTGTCCTATCATGTTTCAAACTCTACATTTCTAGACACAAATGTTTCAGTTGCACATGGATTTGTTGGACTCCTAGGCCAGGATCTGTACTGGAGCCTTGTGCAGTCTCATTGCAATCTCCAAAGCTTCGACCTGGGTGGATAACTTCCACTGTGACAACGTGGTCCTTAGATGCAGCGTTAGTGATGCTACAAACCATGCGTGGTGTTTTACATCTGTCAAGGTCATGTTGGCTTCATGAATCATACACTTCAGTCTTTGATCTATCTCCCGGGGGGTCTCGTCTGGAAGCATCCTGATTTCCTTAAACACGATAATCGACTGTTTCTCCAATTTTGGCTTGCTAAATTCCTTGTTTAGCATAGTCTGGATATCCGTGATCCTTTCGATTGGATTGTCATTAGAATGATTAATGTATCATGTCAGTGCGCGATCCTGCAACGTGCTTACTAGTGTTGCCTTCTTTATGTTGTCATCCATGACTCCTTGTGCTTCCCATACGACCTTTACCATGAACCAAAACTGCTTCGGATATTTTTTCCCTACTCCTTTGAAGACTGGAAATTTTATAGCGCTTGCCATATTGAACTGTGGTGGTGGCAGAGGTGGTGTGGGCGGAGATGGGGGTGAAGATGGTCAGACTGGTGGTGGTGTACATGGAGGTGGTATGCGCAAAATTCGCTGCCTTATCAGATTGATCGCACTTCTTGGTGAAACTTTCGCGAGCTCTTCCTCGCTTTGTCGTTGAGGAGAAATCAAGGGGATATTATCTATCTCTGTGCTACCTTCATTTCTATAGATCCTCCCACTACGCATAGCCCCAAACATAAATTTATTTGCATAACCCGCTTTTCACACAATAGCATTTTAATCCAAGTGTTCAAAGATTTAATGTACTTACTGTTGGGTACAAAAGGTGTCTTTTAAAACTCCTAATTGCCTCACATTAATTATCAACCTAGGTAAGTCTTTTTGTTTCAAGAGTGTATACAATATGTGCAAGCCATAAATCTAGAGAGTAATGATTGAAGATAATCTATTAAATTCAATACAAGAGTAAACAGATCAAACCATAAATCTCAAGCTTGTAACTTTTAAGGGAAATAATACATCTAAGTATCAAGACTTAATCTCAAGCAAAACCATAATCCAATCTTAAGCAAGTAATTCAAATGGGAATAACATCAACTGAGATCATTGTAGCAGTAACTGAGCTCTTTCAGCTAGATCTACATTAATCACACTCTGTTCTACTTTAAGCAATGCAAATGGAAAGAACATCAACTGAGAGTTTAGTAGCATTAACCTATCTCTTTTAGTTGATTCTATACTAATCATACTCTTATCGTAATCAACGAGAATCAATGTCTTAACTGATAATTAATTCAATCTGCAGTGAGCATAAATGAAATTAAATAACAAAGTTGCAAAGTACATGAGATCAGAATAAAGGAAAGTAAACTAATTGCAATGTAAACTCACAAGAAATCAGAAAATATCAAAGAGAATAAACTCGCAAGAAATGCAAAGATATAAAATAGAATAACCTTACAGGAAATGGAGAAGTATCAAATAGGAAATAGTAGTAAGATCCACCAGAGATCGGGCCCTAGCCACCAATGAATACTACCGAGCTACTTTAGAATATCCGAATGACTAGTAATGCAAATTATATATTAATCATTAAATTCACTCCTCATTACAATACGATTTGTCCTTCAGAATAAGATTATGTATATTGAAATTACAATTGAGGTACCAAGAAAAAAGCGAAATCTCTCCATTATCCCCTCTCCTCCTATCCTATCCTATCCTATCTCTAATTATCCCCTTTCTTTGATCTCTGTTTTCATTTAAATACATAGAGAGCAGGGAGAAGTTACAACAGAGATGATTACAAAATGATTCCCACAACAAAATTGGATTGTTCACGACAAATTGATTAGCAAGATCATATTTGAAATATCTTTCCATCCACATTTAACAGGAACAGGTCGAACTTGGTATTGCCACTGAGATAATTTGGAAGATGGCCGCAACATCGAATCTAAGAAAATCATCTTCAGAGAACCTTCTATTTCTCTTAATACAGACTGAATTTGAAAAAAATGCTCATTATATAACTAACTTGGTCCGTTCTAAACAAAACCCATGTTTCGGATTTTCCAGATTCTTCTCCATTTACCCGAAACGTCCAATGAAAAATTGTCACTTCTTATTCCAACGAATTTCTGAGTTGGAATATTTAATGATGAGCTGGAGATCAAATTTGTAATTTGAAAAATATCTTGGAGGTTAAAATGGTGAGTGATGTTACAAAAAACTTATTAATAAATCATCATTGGTAAAATCATGCATAATAATCATCAATTTATAAAAAATAAAGGAGAATAAATAATATTTATCCATAAGAGCATAAATAATTATAAAATGGAATTATGTGATAAATCATGATAAATGACGTGATAAAGAAGGGTAGAAATGGATGAAATAGGTGTTAAAAAGTGATAATAATAATAATGACATATTAGTGGCCCAACACTTACCTTGCGGTCCTTTGAGGAAGCATTGTTCCGCCTCGCTGTATCTTGCTGAAGTATCTACTGCGAAGTCGATGATAAAACCTCCTATAATTCAATCGAGCCAATGGTCCATAGCACGTGCAATATTATCCTTCGATGCTTCTAGTCTGCACACCAACTCTGGAGTCCACAGAATCGGTTTGTTGAGCCTACACCTTCCTTGATAGCCTGCTAGCTTCGCGATCCACTCATATAACTTAGAGGGGAAGGATGCAAAGAAAATTTCATGGATTTTCATATATAAGTAGCCCTCTAACCACTATTCCTTTGATACTCATGGATTTATGTTTTCCTGCGCCGCGAACTAGTGAATCGTTTTGTCCAACCACCCTTCAATTTATTTCTTTGTCGGATTCCAGTGACAAGACATCAGACATCCCTTATGTAGATCCTAGTCTCGCCAACAAAACCATTTGTTGGCTTGTTGGGGCTTGACCCAGGTTCAGAGGTGATTTAGCCAGACAAATCCCTATACTACTGGCCCTTTCAGCAATAGTCCACGGAGCGCAAACTGAGGTCTCACCCAAAGTAGTATGGAAGGGTGCTAGAATTAGGTTTTCGCACCCTGGAGATGTCTGATGAGTTCAAGTAATTCGTGGTTCGACCCTGCGTGCACGTCAGTATGTGCACTTACTCATACCTCGCAACCTGATATGTTGCCTTTGCGCAGTACTACTCGGGGGTTGAACACTTTTATTACCCAATTCGTTACTAATATTCCACCGTTAATTGATTAACTTAGCTTACTTGCATGTGTAAAGTATACTTAATACTTTAAATCATTCATACAAGTGCATGCAGTAAATAAACAATATATTTGCAATTGATATCAAACTTGTAATAACTCAAGAATAGATACACATAATTTGGATAAAACTTATTTTATTATTCTCTTCTCTGGTTACAGACTCAACTCTGCCCTGCGTACTCAGCTGTAGGGGTCCGCACACTCAGCTGCGACAACTAGGCCTCTATGCACTTAGCTGCATAGCCTTCTCCTACTCTACAACCCAAATACATGCTTAATCTGTGCTTCTACATCTCTACATCATACTTTCCTCTCCTTCCCTCTCTTTTACACTTAGAGCCTCACTCTATTTATACAATCCCATGGTTCGCGGACCATGGGTAGGCCGACATTACATTACAAACTAGGGCAGACAACCTTATGACTCTAACATACTTCTGCACCTGCAATTCGCGGGGCTTTACAACATTATTCGGTCAAAACATGGGCTTTGAGCCCCAAAACATGCTTCAGGGGGGATTCCATGCCCAACATCCGGTCTTTGCGGATTACATTGCAGGAGGGGGACTAATGCCTCTAAGGCTAGAAGCTCAAGCAGGAATAAGTGCGGGCCTGCATTGTGGTGTGCTATATGTCAAGTTGCAGGAAAACATATCACAGATAACTGTCGTTTGCTGAAGAAGTTTGTACAAACACCACAACAACTATTCTGAAACTTTTGTAGGTCGGTAGGGAATGATGAGTGCAACTACAGAAGTTATGAATTGATGATGGATAAAACACCTGCCTATAGAGTTCAGGTAGAGATGCGGCCCCTTAACCAGAGCACAGGGATGGCACGAACAGGCTTTTAGGGGCACAGACGAGGTCAAGGCAAAGGAGGACCTGGCAAAGGTCGGGGGCAACTAATTTGCTACAATGGTGGAGGACCAGGACACTATGCCCATGATTTCACTAACCCAATGCATTCGTCGTGCAAATATTGCACTCTGTTTGATCATGAGACGGAGGACTGTCCTACGCTAATAGCGAGGATATGCGACAAAGGGGTGCTACCACCTCAGCCGACTTAGAACCTGCAGATGATGAGGTTTGAGCCTCGCGAAGAGAATCCAAATGTGAATATAGTGCTCTGAAGCGGAAATGAAACAAGGGATGATAAGGAAAAAAAACTCAAACACAGCACATGGGTTCGTAAAGCTCCAGTGAAGGAGGCTAAATTTGATTTGGAGCACACAAGTGAGATGTTCATGGAAGAAAAGAAGAGCTTCATTGAGGCCTCCACCTCAGGAAGCAAGGATAAACTGGATCAGGAGATGGATCCTTCTATGCTTACAACCTTTCTAGAAACTTGCATGAAGTTGTTGCACGATAGCGAGGCTATGAAGGGACTATAGGAGCTTATAAACAGATGTGCCAGAAACACTCCAGGTGAACTGCGCGTGGTATGAAAGATTGGTAAGCCTAAAACAAGGATAGGATGAGAAATGAGGTTGACTACATAGATAGGAGAGTATGAAATGATAAGGTTATTTTGGATCTAGGGTCAGACACAAATGTCGCGCCAAAGCAGATTTGGGGACGAATTGGAATACCTGCATTGTAGTGGTCTCCGATTCAGTTAAGGATGGCAAATTAGCAAAATATCATACCCATGGGGCGACTACAAGGGGTAACTGTAGATATTAAAGGTGCAAGAGTGTTGGCCAAATTTGAAGTAATAGAAAATGTAGATGACAACAACCCCTACCCTGCACTCCTTGGCATTGATTGGGCTACTGATATGAATGGGGTAATTAACCTAATGAAGTGAAAGATGATATTTGAGTGCTATACTGAACCAGTCCACGATTATGAGAACGATGATGATTTGGATTTATCTATAAGATAACAACGTGAGACCAAGATTGGGTGAATCCAATAGCGGATGGATGAATTACATGGGATCGCGAGAGTTCCTGCACCTCGAACTCTGATGAAGAATTAGAGAGCTGGCAGAATCGGTTACATGAAGTAACCACACTAAGTTGTAACATGATGACCTAATCGCTACATTGTGTATCATCAGAGGTAAGAAATCTGCCCACTTATGATGGCTTGAATGATGTAGACATATTTTTGGATTCGTTCAAAAGGGAGGTACCAGAGAAGCAGCGCTTCCAGGCTTTGGACTGGGCACTGCGCACTACGCGTGCAAGGTGGTGGGGTAAGCACAAAGGTAGCTTTGATGATTGGCACGAGTGTAGAAGGATGATGAGAACATGCTTTGGGAAGCCAAAGGTATGAATGACAAACAAATATGATGGGAAAGATGATTCTTGTGTGCACTTGACCAAATGGGCCGAGGCTTATGGAGCGAAGCCTCAACCTGAATGGGTGCACTTGTTCTATCACACCCTCGATGCCATCCCAATGATTTGGTACTTAGAAATAGAGCTCTGGCATGGTACAGGTGAATGGAATATTCTGTGTGAAGGATTCATAATGATATTCATCTTTGAAGATGGGTTTGATTGTACTGACGAGGCGCTAAAAGAAGTGAAAGCAACGATCTTTAGGATATGTTGGGATCCTTTGCAACTCGTTCAACTCGATTAGACTACTCAGCTAAGTCACACTCTTACGTGCTATAACGTGAATGTTGAAGAAGAATATGAGGATCTGTGAAAGATTAACATCTCTGAAACAGAAGGCCACCACGAGGTTGAAGGACCATAAGTCGAGAATCCGGATATAACCACGCCACTGAAAATGAAATAGGTAAATATTGGTAGGAAGGCGAAGCCAAAATTCGAAAAGACTGGAGATTACTAGGATGACACAACGGTGGACAAGGTCGCTGAATTTCTCCGCGAATACCAGGATCTATTCCCTACCAAGTTTAGGGATCTAAAAGGGATAATCAAAGACTTGGGTGTTATGAAGATCACATTGAAGCCTGGCGTTAAACCGGTTAAGCAAAGACCTTACCATCTCAATCTGAAGTATAAGGAGAAGGTCCGCCTAGAGCTAGACAAGATGCTCACGGCAGGAACCATTGAGCCCATAGAAGAATCTGATTGGGTAAGCCCAATGGTGGTACATGAAAAGAAGCATAAGGATGAAATAAGGATATGCGTAGATCTCAGGAAGTCGAATGACGCTTGTGTACATGATCATTTCCCGACTCCATTCACTGATGAAGTGTTGGACAATGTAGGTGGCCAGGAAGCATATTCCTTCATTGATGGGTTCTTTGGGTACCATTAGATCAAAATCGCGTCAGAGGATAGGAGCAAGACAACCTTCACGACTGAGTGGGGGTGTTTTCAGTACACTATAATGACTTTCAGATTGAAGAATGCGCCTGCGATTTTTTCATGCGTAGTCATTGCGACATTCAAGGAATTTATTCACATGTTCTTGGAAGTATACTTTCGTGACTGGATTGTGTTTGGGCTAGTGAAACGCCATGTAGCAAGTTTGTGCTTGATTCTAGATACCTGTCGAAGATAGAAAATCGTGCTCAGTCTGAAGAAATTCCTATTTTGTGGCCCTTTTGGGACTCTGCTGGATCATGTGGTTTGTAGACAGGGAATGATGGTAGATCCCGCAAAGATTGCGGCGATACCTAACTTAGAAGCATTGAGGAGTGTGAAACAGCTGTGTGCTATCCTAGGACATACCGAACATTACAAAAGTTAGGCTATGCCCAGATCACCATGCCTATGGAGAAGTTGTTCAAAAAGGATGTCACATTATGATGGAATGAGAATTGTAAGAGAAGCTTAGATGTATTAAAGGAAAAGATGGTCACCGCATTGATTTTAGTCTTCCCGGATTGGAAGAAGGAGTTTCATGTACATGTTGATGCATCATGTATAGCGTTGGGAGCAGTACTAACATAGGCTAGCATAAAAGACTTGGACCATTCTATAGAGTTTGCAAGTAGAAGGTTATCCAAGGTGGAGAAGAACTATTCCACCACCAAGAGCAAAGGTTTATCCATGGTATACGCGCTCCAGAATTTTAGACACTACTTGCTCGGTGGCCATTTTAAGATGTATACAGATCATTCCACGCTGAAATACCTGGTCAATAAGCCTGTGTTGGGGTGGAGAATATGCAAGTGGTTGTTATTATTCCAAGAGTATGATTTTGAAGTTATTATGAAACCTGGACGATTAAACATGGGACTAGACCATTTGTCATGCATCGAAATAGGGGAAGAGCTCACTATTTTAGAAGAAGGATTGCCTGATGCACAACTATTTGTAGTGCTTGTTGCGGATGGTCATTTTGAAGATATCATACACTTCCTAATGACAGGAACTACCCCAAAAGGTTAAACCATCTGCCAGAAGAAGGAGTTAGTGGTGCACGCAGAAGACATTTATATCATTGTTGGGCATCTGTACAAAATGGGCTCTGATGAAATATTGTGACAATATGTACTGGAGTTCGAAAGGAGAAGTATCCTTGCATACGCTCATGGGGGCATTGCGAGAGGAAATTATGCAGGGAGATAAACTGTGCAGAAGATTCTACGTGTAGGGTTGTGGTGGCCAACCCTCCATCAAGATTCAAAAGCTTACTGCAAAGTGTTTGATGTGTGTCAAAGGTCTGGTAGGACATTGCAGAGGGATGAGCTGCCTTTGAATCCACAGATGACATTACAACCCTTTGAAAATTGGACAGTAGACTTTGTGTGACCCATTCAGCCCCAAGGAAAGAAGACGAGAGTGAGGTACATTATCACCACGACGGAGTATTTGACTCAATGGGCGGAGGCACAACTTGTAAAGGGTTTTATATGCACAACCACTACAAAATTCCTCTTTGAGTATGTACTAACATGATTCGAGTGTCCAAATATTTTGATGAGTGATCACAGTACGCACTTTCTGAATGAAATGATCAGCGCGCTGATGAACGAATTTCTGGTATATCACAAGAAGAGCACGCCTTATCATCCTTAAGCTAATGGGACGGTGGAAGCATTCAATAACATGCTAGAGAATGCATTGACCAAGGTTTGCAACACTCAACGAAGTGATTAGGACCTACAGATACCCGCAGTACTATGGGCCTATCGGATGACATGCAAGAAGTTGAGTGGAAAAACACTATTTAGGCTTGTATATGGTGTTGAAGCGGTGATGCCCATGCAATACATTGTGCCTAGTCTAAGCATAGCAGCACTCATGGGTATGACGGATCACAGAGCCTTATAAGAGAAGCTCACGCAACTGGATGAGCTTGAGGAAGATAGATTTCTTGCTGGATTTCACCAACAAGTCCAAAAGCAGCGCGAAAAAGCATGGCATGATCGACACATTAAGTTGTGCACCTTTAAGGTAAATGACCTAGTTTTGTTATATGACGGAAAGTTTGATAAATTTCCAGGAAAATTTAGAATGCACTGGTTAGGGCCCTATGTCATTAAGGAGATTATCAATGGAGGATCGGTTCAGTTGCTCAAATTGAATGGAGATCCCTTCCCAGGAAAGGTGAATGGCAATCACTTGAAGCCATACACCGGTTGTCCAACCATGTGACTATATGAAGGTAGCATAATCTTAGTGCTCCAGGCAGCTGAAAGGAGGTGCAGGACTATAAACTACAGTTTTCAGCTTAGGGAGCTGTGTGATTGGAGGATTGTGCGAAGCAAGGAAGTGTCACAAGGTTCACGGCAGCACAAAGGGAGTTGCGCTACCAAGGAATAAGTAGCGTAGTTCAGCCAGAAGTGAATGTTAAAGTCACTATTCATGATTTGACAGTAGAAATGTGGCCAAATGGAGCAGGCAGCTGGCTTTAAGACATAATTTATGGGTCAAATCCTTAAAAATTTGCTGCCAATATGAATCGAATTTGGGGGGAATGGTCGAATTTGAATTCAAAATTCCCTATAAATTATAGGTGGCTGCGCAGCGAAAAACACTTGCCATTTTGAGCATTGAGTTGTTGAGCTCTCAGGTGCACATGAACCGAGAATTCTTCGAGGCGCTGATAACAAGTCTAGCATTTGAGAACTTACCAGAGATATCACAAGAATTGTTGATGAGCACTGCCACAACGATGAACACCCAAGCAGTGACAACCGAGGAGGATATGCCGAAAGTGGTTAGCGAGGGAGAAGTAGCTGCCCTAGAGGTTGCCGAAGTATTAGAAGAAGTCCCTAAATTGCCAAGGATGCTGAAACCAAAGCCCACCCCAACCAAGGAGAGTGCGAAGGATAAGAAGAGCAAGTATCCTACAATACCAGTGTGCGCATCACCGAGAAGAAACCCACTGAAGGATAAGCCCACTGCATAAGAGAAGGGCAAGGCCATCAATCTGGAGCAGGAGGAGGAAGAAATCAAACACATCCCGATGGATGATGAGGATGTGGGGATAAACGTGGAGGAATTTGAAGTCCTGAGTACTGACCCTATCACTTGGTTGACTGAGTATGTCCCTCCGTGCAAGGGCAAGACCAAGGTGCTAAAAGATATCGTTGAGCAAAAGGTTCCCTTACAAACCCCTCTGCTACCAGATGAAATTTTTTTGAAGAACCACACTTGGGGCGGGTTCCTCTGTTAAAACTTGAAGATTGGGACTTGGCTAACCATGAGAAGTTCCCACACTTGTTGACCGAGAAGCTGATGTGCCGCATTATTGATACAAGGACCAGAATGACCACATTGGAGCCACGAAGGTGACCCAGAGTAGACAAGACAAAGTTTCTCAACCTGCTTTGGGTGCTGCACTACAACTGCACCCCGCTTACAGTATTGGTCATCAAGCAGTTGCTATGATTGGTGCATGATGGGTGTCTATGGCTGGAGGAGCCAATACCCATCATTTACAGGTTGATCCACAGGATCACGTTGCTGCCCTACACAGGAGAAAACCCGACCATGATATTTTGCGAAAAAGGTGGTGAGCAGGCCCTTGTGGAGGCCATGAAAGAGATGTTTAAGTTGGTAAAGAAGCCACGTGGATATGCCATATCCAACATCTGTGACCCAGCTATAAAGGTGGCTACGCAGATTTTAGTAGGGAAGGTGATGAGGAAGTGTCGCACTGATGAGGTGTCGACGCTTGTTATTGCGCTAGCAGCCCAGTGCGCCGAAGGAATCTAGTTCAATTGGTCGAAATATCTTCACGGAAAGTTCCTATCAAACTGTCGCGACGCGTAGGAGCTCAATAAGACGTTCCACTGAGCATGGCTCTTGCTGTTGATTGTGCTAGTAGCATGGGAGCTGCCAAAGGACAGTCAATTCCCTTCGGCCGTGCCAAACCTACCAGAAGCAACAAAGTACGCTTCGTTGTGGGCTACCAAGGATGCGCAATGCATCAAGGATAAAAAGATCTTATGGATCTTGATGGAGATGAACATTTGCATGGCCATCAATTGCAAATCGTGGTTTTTTCCTACAGTGTATGCCAACCTACAGGGTTACGCTGAGTCTAAAGCAGATTTTCACCATGTGTCCATCAAGGTGCGGAAGGACTCTGCGTAGACATGGTATGAATTGCCTTACCCGGAAACAGATGACAACATAGATGCAGTACTTGATCATTGGCCAACAGAATGGCACACTATAAGAGACTTGACGGTGGGAGGGAGGAAGTCCGCCACGTAGAGAAAGAAGGAGGAGGCCAAGCTAAAGATGATGCAGCTGGCTGAAAAGAGAAAGAAGGAGGCCGCTGACAAGGCCTAGGTGAAGCGTGATGTCGCTCAGCAGACAAAGAAGAAAACGGGTGGAACAGAGCGAGGCTCTGATAAAGGCGCGAGGTTGCCTTCACCTGAGATAGAGGAAGAGACGGACAAGTAGACTGAGCAACATGACATAGACCCACAGGTGACATCCTCTCGCATTAAGCGTCTAAGGGAGCAAGAGAAAGGAGGGTCTAGGAATAAATCTAAGGCTACTAGGACATCACTGGACCCAATCATGTTAACGGAGGGTGACTTGCATGATATTTGAGACACAGTGCGAGATGTCACCAAGAAGGCCCTACAACAGTTTGAGCAACAACAACAACTAATCTTTAGGAATATCTAGATAGGTTTGTAGGAGCTGCAGACCCATGCATCACAGGCTAGCACTGTGTCCACCAGCCTTGTTATCAGCACTTCAGAGGCTATCGAGATGCTACGCACAAAGGCCTCCAGCGTGATAGTGCTACCTAATGGAGCACTGACCACGGAGAATGAAGCTGATAGGCCTGCTGTTAGTGCCCCAAAGGGAGTAGGATTGAATCTAATAGCTTTCCCTGGTGAAGCGCTCCACCTCTTGCAGGATGGAGTGATTGCAGAGCTGAGGGCCCGTGAGCACCGCACCCTCTAAGTGATCAGTGAGCAATGGATTAACAATGAGCATATGGCACTACAACAAGACTCTGCCATCACTGTTGTGATTGAGGCAACCAACAAAAACAACTGTATAATGCAGGTCGTTGAGGAGGCATGCAGAATGGTCCAAGAGTTGGCCATTCCTAAGGAAGAACTAGTCGAGGTGCGCGTTCGCAAACTAGATACAAGGGTGTGCGATGCTCGTATAGAAATGGCGAGGGTTTAGTTAGAGTTGAACCTACAGATCACAGAGTTACAATTGAAGGCCCAACCTTCAACTTCACCAGAATTGAAGGCGCAGTGTGCAACCACTCTCACAGAGGCAATATTACGTTTGACAGTGTAGTAGTAGACTACACACAACTCTTTGAACAGTCGTTCAAGGTCCTGACGAGCTTGCAAGAGGACCCTAATGTAAAAAGACTGGAGACAGAAGCATGCAAGCTACAATAGCGCTATGATGAAGTCAAAGTCACAATGCGAACCGTCGCGCTAAGAAAGAGACTGGCAAAGTTGTAGGAGGCCAAGCAGCTAAAAGAATAGGTGGATGCAATTCTACACAAGGAAGCAGTGCTGAAGGCATGACTAAAGCCATGGCTGGATGAGGCTTACATAGTGACAACCTCTATTGAAGGAAAGCTTGTGACTCTACAAGCAACTTAGCAAAAGCTTCAGGGCGACAGTTCAGGAGTAGTGACTGAGAAAATGGTGGAAGACGTGAAGCAGGTAGCTACATAGTGCACTCTCAAGGTTGCGGTCATAAAGGTCGAGTTGGGAAGTCGTTGCGCTAAGATCTCTGCGCCTGGGGAGTGACTCAAGGGCGAGTCACGATGTTTGTATTGGGGGCTTGTTGGGAACGGGATCCCCCAAGGACAGTTTTGGGGCTAAAAGCCCATATTTTGGGTCGAATTTTGTAAAATCTCTGTGTATATGTGTTTTATGTGTTATGCTCTCGCATTTTTATTTTTTCTTGTGATTTAGAATTCGTATGTAGGTTATTTCTATACAGGGTTAAAAACTACACTGATTACATCATTCCCCAAAAGTTCCACCTGAAAAACCATCCAGAATTGGCCTAAACTGGACCATACTGACTGCTCCACTGTCAGGGTGCGATGCATACTGATTTCTACACTAGCCAAGTGTGATGCATACTGATGAGGCCTTCTGTAGGGTGTGATGAGTGAGAATGGACAAATGTCCGAGACAATTTGCTAAGTGGATGCTTATGGAATCTTCTAGAAACTTCTCCTATGACATTTGCCTCTCTGAATTCGCCCAAGTATGAGTAAGAGATCCAAGAAATCTCCAAGTGGAACCAAATGCAACAAGTGGAATGACACTAATCAAAAACCCAGAGATGACTCACACCCTTGCACACATCTATAAATGGATCCCTCATCTAAGAGATCTAGAGGTTGGAATTTTGTAATTTCCAAGGAAGTGCTGATAGTTTGTATTTGAGAAGGAGCATTGTATTGTTGGTGTGATCTTGCTTTTTCATGAGATGAAGAGGGCTTTGATGCTGGGAGGATGATGTTGGATCAAAAAACTGGGTTGTAATTCTCCCTTCTATTTAATAAAGTTATTCGAGTTTTCTTCCATATAACTGTGCAATTGTGAATGTTATTATTTATGAATGCCATTATATGTTCATTATATTTTTGATTCTATAATGCTTATGCTATAATAGATCAAGATGCTTTGATGGTTCTTTGTTACTGTGTTTCTACAGGTACTCTCCAAGTGGGATAAGTACAGAGAGGAGTTTCAAGCTCTATCAAGGGGGAGAGAGATCAAGGAAGGAGTTAAGCGGAATATCCAGGTTGGTTCCTTTGTCTTTCTCTTATCTATTATACATAGAATAAATTGCAATTTGCTTTGAACTATTGTTTCTAGGGTAGCTGCTAAACCTAGAGGGCTAGTCGATCGAAAAGACACTAGTTTTCCCAGAAATAATGCCTCAACCCCTTTACAACTTGTGCATAGTGATTTATGTGGTCCACTTCCAGTTTTTCATTCTCTGGCTACAAGTATTTCTTAACTTTCATTGATGATTTCTCTAGACGCACTTGGGTATACTTCTTAAAACTAAAGAGTGAAGTATTTAACATGTTCTTGGCCTTTATGGCCTTTGTTGAAAAACAATCTAGACATCAAATTCTTAAGCTAAGATCTGATAATGGCGGAGAATATGTTAAGAACACATTCATCAAATTTTTCTTGAGAGTGGAATTCAAATGCAACATACTATTCCATACACTCCACAACAAAATGGTGTAGCTAAAAGGAAGAATCACACCTTAAAGGAAATCGCTAATTGTATGATTCAATCTAAAGTACTTAGTCTTCATTTTTGGGCAGAAGCAATTAAGTGTGAAAATTACATAATAAATCACACTCCTAGTAAGGTTTTAAAGAATATCACTCCAGAAGAAGCATGGAGCTCAATTAAACCAGATGTAAGTCACTTTTGTGTTTTTGGAAGTGAAGCATGGGCCCATATTCCAGATGAGAAACATAAAGCTTTAGAACCTAAGAGTGAAAAGTGTATTTTTGTTGGATATTCTAAAGATTTCAAAGGATACATAATTATTCCACTTAAGTCCAAAAATGTTATCATTAGAAGAGATGTAGAGTTTGCTAAAAATATATCGACCTACGAGCCTAGTTTGGCGAATGTGCCACCTCTCTCTATCCCTTCTACTTCTGAAAATATTTCTTCTTCAGATGATGATAGTGACGATGAAAATCCTCCCCCACCTTCTCAAGATCCTCCTTCAGCTCCTCAGCTTCCAAAATGGGTCCATGCTACTCGGGATGCAGCAGGTGCTCTTGCCAGTGATCCTACAGATCAGCGACATACACGTTCTCAGTTCAATAGAGCCTCTTCTTTGCTAGCTCAAGCTTCATCTAATTATGATTTTGACACCTTTGTAGAAGCTTCAGGCCTTTGATATTGAGATGCAGCTATGAATGAAGAATATCGTTCATTATTGTCAAATGATACATGGGACCTTGTTCCCCTTCCAAAGGGACAAAAACTTGTTAGATGCAAATGGGTCTACAGAACCAAGTATGGACCAGATGGAAAAGTTGATAGACATAAAGCTCGTCTTGTTGCTAAGGGTTTTTCACAAGTTGAAGGCATTGACTATACTGAAACCTTCTTCTCTATTGCCAAAATGAACTCTATCCACCTTGTTCTTTCCCTTGCTACCTCTTTCAAATGGGAAGCCCATCAGATGGATGTTAAATCTGCCTTCTTGCATGGGGACTTGCATGAAGAAATCTATATGGAACAACCTACTAGCTTTATACAAACAGACTCTAGCTTTGTATGTTGGCTTAAGAAATCCCTTTATGGTCTCAAGCAAGCCCCTCAAGCTTGGTATGCCAAAATGGATAGATTTCTTTTAGAAACTAGATTTTCTAGGTGTCATTCTGACAATACTGTCTACACCAAGCAAGTGGGCAAGTCTCTTATCATTCTTCTTCTTTATGTTGATGATCTTATCCTTACTGGTAGTGATCCCAACCTTATAAACCATGTGAAGTCCAGCCTTAAAAAGAAGTTTGAAATGACTGACTTAGGACACTTGCATTATTTTCTTGGTCTTCAAGTCTTACAATCCAAGGAAGGTATTTCCCTTTCCTAGTCCAAGTATGTATGTGATATTCTATGCCATTTTCACATGGAAGACTATAAGCCAACCCTTCTCCCTTTCAGTCTAGAGCCAAACTTTCAGTCACTTGTACTTCCCTTGAAGTTGATGCTACCTTATATCGTCAACTTGTAGGAAAACTTTTGTATCTAACCCATACTCGTCTTGACCTTTCCTTTGTTGTTTGCCTTATTGCTCAGTTTATGCAAAACCCACATGAAAGTCATTGGAAATAAGCTAAAAGAATACTTTGTTATGTTTGAGGTATAGTTCAGTTTGGGATTCATTACAGTGCAGAAGCATCTCCTTTATTGGTTGGTTTCACTGATTCTCATTGGGCTAGTGACCCTGATGATCGGAAGTCCACTATAGGTTATGTGTTCGCTCTTGGTTCAAGACCTATTACATGGGCTTGCAAGGAAAAAAGTGTCATTTCTATTTCTTCAGCAGAAGTAGAGTATCATGGTGCCGTAGAAGCTAGTAAGGAAGCCCTGTGGCTTTGTGAGATCCTGTCAGAGTTTGGCTTTCAGCAGCAACATCCAACTACACTTTGGTGTGATAATCAAAGTGCCATTCAACTATGCAAAGATCTAGTCCAACATCAGTGCAGAAAACACATTGAACTGCACATGCACTTCATTAGAAAGCTCATTCATGACCATGTTCTTGAAGTGCAATATTATTCAACA